>CM021103.1:195805743-195828866 GCA_007115665.2 Sequoiadendron giganteum
AATGGTCATAAATTTGAATCAAAAAGTTGGATGGCATGAAGAAAACTTGTGATTCTAGGATAATTGCAGTCTTTCAAGTGACTAATATTTCATTTAGAAGAGACATACATCCAAAATTCTTAGAAAATCGATACTATGGGATATTGACTGATATACTTGAGTGTGACTTTAAGTCCTTCAAATTAGTTTTGTTCATCATCCTATGGTACAGGCTACGATTGAATGAAAATGATCCCAAGAGAACTGTTATTGAACATGATAATGGATTTAGCATGGTTAATACAAGATCGATCGAGCGAGCTGGAAATGAGCCCTATGTTCTTCCAAGCCAATGTGAGTAGGTATTTTACTCAAAGGTTCCAGGTAAACCGGGTTGTTCATATGTTGTTATACATGATCCAAGAGGAAGGCCGGTAAAGTAGAATGTGGTGGAAGAAGAAGATACCGAAGAACTAGAAGATGATGTAGATGATGATTAGGATCAACAGTTAGTTGATGATGTTCCTGACGAAAATGTCAAAGAGGAGGAACTAGATCATGGTGATATAGGAGTTAATGTTCATGAAGATGATATCCATGTGGATGATGACATTAGTGAAATTGATATCAATGACGATGATGATGATATGACCAATCCTTACAATGTCGAATCTAGATCAGATGATACAGACAAAGAGTTGGATGAAGAATAAGATCAATGACATTGAAATTTATGAGTTATGCGATTGTATTATCTATTTGATATTAATTTCTTGATAAAATTATATTTGACTTATGTGGTTACATAATTAATTCATGATGTTTTTAATTTTTATGCCATTATATAATTAATTCGTGATGTAATTTTTAATGTTTAATGTTTAATTTTAATTCATGATGTTACAACTATTGTAGCTCTCCTAGAAATTTCCATATGATCATAATGAATAGTGTTTTGGGAAATTTCATGAAAGATGACACATTGATCATAGTAGTGAAATAATTGCAAAGTCGTTTAGATTTTTTAGACCAATCACCCTTCACAATTTCATTTTTAGGATCATCTCCAATTTGATTATGAGGACACATAAGGTAGGATTTTATTGGCTTATCTTGGAGGAACATTGTGGCTTTGTGTAATGTGAGCAAATTTTGGATGGGGTAGTGGTGCAGGAGCACCTACACCTCATCTTCTATGCTTAATCATGTGATGATAATTAGGGAGGTCAATAGGTTGGTTTAGGCATTTCAAGAATGTTTTATTGTGAATAAGGTCACTCAAGACCATTAGTCATGTTCTAGGTGAAGTTTTGAGTTATGAGTTTGAGTCTTGCACTAAAGAGTTTTGTAGCCTTTTTAAGGCAAATTGGAGAATTTACATGTAAAAGGGTGCAAGGTTAGTGTCATGTCAATAATAAGGCTATTATCAAGCCAATAGCATGGTCTTAGAGGTTTCCTAGGAGTTTCAATACATTTGAAAGGTCAAAAAATTAAAGCATTTCAATAGTGATGTTAACAACCTTGAAATTAGTGTGTTTTATATTTCATGTGATCATAAAAGATTAAAAAGTTAGTTGTAGAGGTTGTTGTTCGGTGGTTGAGGTGTAAAGGCCTTTAAAAGGCATAAAGTGATCATTGTAAAGGTTTTTGATGGTTGAGGATATAAAATACAAGCTCTTGACATTCCAAAATCTGTGTTTTTCTTAAAATTTTCTATATTTTTCCTATTTTGCAGCACTGTACGGTCACATACAATCATATTTTGATGTGAAATAAATTCCATGTTGTGAATATATGTGTTAGCTTTGATTTGAAATTTATTTGAGGGCTTAAGGCATTGATTTGAGTTAGAAAGCTTCATTTCTTTGCATACAGCCTGGTTACCCTGTTTTTGAGAGTTTTGTAGTCCAAACATGATGTAAAGGGGATCTTACACTTTTTGTGATTACTATAGCTTGTGTAAGAGGCCCCATGGATACTATTGTAATTTTAGGATGCATTAATATGGTGTAGGATGAGAAATAAAGAAGGTATAGTTGTTGTCCTCAACAATTTTGTGAAGAAAAACATGTGAAACGAGAGGTTCAAGCTTAGGTTTCAAAAAAATATGTATGGGAGATCTAATTTTATGAATTTTTATACATGTGCAGACCTAATGGGTTGTGTATGAGTTGGTTTTGAGGTCTGGGAGGTTGTGGAAGTAGGAGATTCAATAAACCCTCATGATTTTGGCCTAAAACAAGGGTTTTTGGGTTTGGCAAGAATTTGGCCGTACAAGTGGAATCTTTTTGTGGATTTGGAGGTTTGGAGGCTGTTAGCTCTCAAAAATGCAGTTAAGAATACCTCAAGAGGTTTCCAATCTCTTGATACATTTTAGGGTAACAAACAAGGCCAAATCATTTGAACCTTCTCTTCAAGTGTTGCCAAACCTAGGTGGGTCTACCTTTGCGAACTAAGCAGACTTAAGTGATGTGATTTTTTTTACAACAATTTATTCACAATGGAAATCTTAGAGTGAACATATATAATCCTAATAAAGTGTATGTGTAATATTAGAATATGTTCAGTTAGCAGATGTAAAAAATAAAATGGATAAACTAAAAGATGAATTATGTGAGACCAGTGCCTTGTTGGGTGCATGGAGTCTAATGAAGATCTAGAAAAGTGTAATCTATGATGACAATAATTCAAACTGTTTGGCACATAGATGTAGTTTATAACTTGTATAAACGTACAAGTAAATGACTGACAAACTCTACTTGAGATAGAATGACAATCCTAGTTATGTGATTCTTCTTATTGATCCAATTAATACTCTTCAGTTACTGTGATTGACTAGAAGGGTTTAATCTTTACTTGAAAGAACCAAATAATCACATCACACAAATACAACAAATGTGTATCGGTAAATAGAATATATGCTTGATATATCAATTTAAACAACAAAAAAGCATCAAAATGGAGACAACCAGATAACTGTATAATTCCACAAATAGCTGATACCAAGATTAAGCCACAAGTTCAAACATCTTCATTAACTTCATCAAAATTGATACATGCATCTAAGTCTTCTAAAGGAAAGTTTCATTGCAAACTATCTAATGTATCTTTCTCCTATCTGCCTATATTTGTTTTACATTATGAAACAAATATAAATATATCAAAATTATGAAAGGGCGTGTCCTTTCATAAATGTCTTTTTCTTAACAACAATAGCAAACTATAAATTATGCTCTATTAAGCCATAAATAGATGTTTGATAGATAATATTGATAAGTTGGCCACTTGTGTGTATCAGCATCCTCCAATGCATTCCTTATGGCTATCTCCATTTCGAACATCTTCTCATTATGTTCACATGCCCCGTCCATTGTTAAATTGTTTCCTGTGTCTGTCTCCAAAATTGTTTGCATCATCGTCTCACTTTCCTTCATCCATCTATCCTTTCCCTTTAGTTCCCCTCCATCTTCTAGCAGCATTCTTACTCCCATTTTTGTGACATTGAGCATCCCCTACTCATCACCTTGCAATTCATCATGGAAGTCTTTATGTTTTTTTATAAAATTGTTTCCAGTATCAATAGCTATGTTATCAGGAGCATCCCTTTGGTTTATTTCTTGGAACTTCTCTAGGATCCTGCCATCTATCCTCTTGTGTTCTTGTAGTGCAACAAAATTGTTTGAATGTGTTCCCCATAGCTTACTCAACCAAGTCATTAATTGGTCTGCCTCTTCCTTATTATTGTAGTGAGTGCATCACATTTACCTCTTGAGTACACTTTTGATTCTTCCCACTGGTCTCTTGCTTGGGAGCTTTCACCATGAGTCAATTGCTTTGTGGATCCCAGCGTGATTCCCATCATGTCCTTCAAGTGATCAATTTGTCTGAGTAGTTTGTCATTATTAATATTATACATTTCTTTTTCCTTGATTAGATTTTGGATTTGGTCTTAATTTAATTTGGCCACATTAATGCCAATTTTTGCTATAGCTATTGGATCAACCTCACCAATGTTTAACGTCATTACATGTCCAAAATCCTTTTCAGTATCAATTACAACAGATTTCTTGTGTGGAGGATACAGGGCCCATATCATAAGTGATCCCTCTTCTGGGTTATACTTAGATCCTGCATAGATCTCTGTTACCCCCTCAAGAGTGAGTTTATCTGTGGCATTACTATTCTTCAAAAAACTATCAAAAACCAAAGCAGAGTTTAAATCCAACCCAGGAAAGATCATGACACATGCATCTTCTAATAATTTCCTTCCTTTGTCAGGGGTCATCCTCTTCATTTCTTCTTCCACACTTGATTTTAAGTTATTCAGCAGTTGTTCCTCATTAATTGGTGTAATATTCTCCACTGATTCCCTTATTGATTTTCCTTTTATTTTGCACAAAGAGGTTTTAATGAATTCATCATCAACCACAAATGATTTATATGCTATTTTCCTTGTGTCAGTAGCTGCACTCCCTTCAACATCTGATTCCCTGGCAACATACTTGTAGTATTGAGTTCTCAATCTGGAAATTTTATCAATTGTACTACTAGGCCTACCATCACCAGATGCCTCTTCATCATAAGATAATAGTTATGTATCTTGCAATCCCTTGCTATACTCATCAAGAACTTTTTTGGCTTCCTTTGCTTCCAAATTCCTGATCAAGTCATCATACAAATAGGGTATGTGATTGTATCCTCCCAAGTTCATTTTATTTTTGGAAAAATCAATATACCCTTCTGGATCAAATCCTTTTCGTAGTGGACCCTTCTTCATGTTGTATTGCAGCAATTTGTTGAGAACCATGTCATATCCATCCCTTGCTAATACAATGAAATCACTGAAGCATAATGTACTAGGCATAAATGCCTTCTTTCCGAAAGAACTTAGATTCATAACATCTGAAAAGTCCAATTGCCTAGCAATCTCCAAATATGCAATCCTATCAGGCACCGTCTTGGGCAGAATGAAGCGTCCATCTTCAAATTCTTATACTCTTATCATGGTCGCATCTTCTAGACATCACCAGTCTCCCCAATTGTGGTTGACAGGTCCATTGAAATCCTTAGGCCTTAAAAACCTTTTTATTTCATCGAAAAATGAGTATTCACAATGATGATTGTAAAATATGTACAGTGGTTTCACAAAAAACTCTTCAAAATGTAGATAACAAGAATTAGCAAATCTGCAATCCCAGGTGGTAGTCTAGAGTTGTACTGGTAATAAGCTTCCTTCATTATCAAATTGTACAACCTTTAGTTTTTCAAGCCACATCTGCAATTCTTGTCCATAATAAAGTATCATATGCATTAGGATTGAATAAGCATCCAAGTGCAAGATAGGAGCTCCACTTTTTAATGCCAACAGTCCTTAATCAAGTACTTTAAAGATGTGTGAAGCATAATAAAAAAACCTTGAATTGTGACATTGGATGTTCGCTGCAATTACCATGGGTACAATTGACATGTGCTCAAGGGCCTCCATTCCCAACACTTGACACACTGAAAAATATGTGTACCTCATGTAGGGTTCAAACAAATCAACATGGAACGGGGGACCATCACTATCATTCAGTGGAACTGAAACACCATCTTTCTTAGACCTGTGTAGTGGCAACCTCCAACCCTTGTACAAAGTATCCATCCTCCAAAATTCCTTTTCCAGCTCTTCAGGTACAATTTTTTCACCACACACTCCCTCTAGGTTAAAAACCTCACAGATGGCAGCTTCAGATACATGTATAAACGGTTTACCTGATGGATCAAAAATAGCTTTACATTTTGGATTATAATTGGCAGCTAGCATTTTCACCAATTCTACATTTACAAATACATTGGGGCAGACTAGTTTCCCTAGGTTTAACTTCCAAGGATTGCACACTAGTTCGTATCAGTTCCGTCGTTGGTAATAAAAAATAAACAGCTCATATCCCCTAATTGGGGTCCATATGTCTCGTATATGCTTGCATTTATCCTCTAACTTTTCCACTTCTACCCTAAGTTGTGTAGATTGCCTAGCCTTAGGTCCTGAGCCGAGAAATTGATCAATTAAGTCCCGGTTTAACTTCCTCTCAGCTACCCCTAGTTCCTTCTCCGCTTCAATTTTTTTCCTTTTTCCTCTAGGTTTTTTACAATCACTCTGTTTCCTACCTTTTGCTTTTCCTGAGCTAGTGCTTTCCATTTTTATGAATCACAAAACCAGAAATTTAATTACAGGGAACTTACAATTTTATGTAGAATTCTTTGACCGCAAGATCCTTTGGCCTTTCGTTTGTTCCTCTGCTACTAACTTTGCAAAATTCGCCTTCGATTTCTTTTCTCAATTCAGGAAATCATAGACACATTTAGTAGTAATACTATCATTAATGTCCTAGCTTTGAAGACGAGCATAGCTGATATTCAAATTTACCCACTATCACATCAAATGTTCTATCATTAATACAATTGAAACTTTGGGCGATCCTTTTATTTAGGCTTGACTAACGTTCATTAAACATTCTTTTTATCAGGGAGACATTACATCGATATCACATAATCTATCCATCTGATTCATATAAATGTCGCCAAGATTGACCTCGACGAATATCTTGATCTGTTTGTGTCTTCATCGGCAAGACATGGTACATCGCTAAGACATTCAGTAATTTTGTCGATGTTATAAGTCTCCTTGATGATTATTCCTTTGATCTCAAGTATGTCGCCAAGACTCCTTCCGATGTAATCTTATCAGTGTGACATAGTGGGTCAGGAGGATATTTTGAACTCATTTTGATAGCATTTGTCTTGGCGATAGTATGTTTCTTTGCTTTGTCGGAAACACAAGATGAGTATTTCAGCGATGATATTTCATCGGCGAGACAAATGCACTCAGGCTGACTCAAGCATCTTACTCTGATGGCGTTGGTCTCGTCGATACAACTCCTTGTGCTTTGTTCGGTGAGACAAGACAGGTTTCTTGCTGATGGAACTTCATCGGTGAGACCTATATGCTCGCTATGACCTTTTCATTTCACCCTGATGGAACTTGTCTTGCCGATGATATGGGTTATTTGAATACTAGATTTTGGAGGTTTTCATGATATCAAATGGTCAAGAATGATGTGATCATATGTGATCAGTGTAGAATTTTGTGTGTTGTCACTTGTAATTAATCTATTTGATTATTTTGAATATTTTTAGTTTTTGGATATCATCATAATTAATAAATTTAAAACTTATCAACTTCAAATATTTTATATTTTTAAAATTAGAATCTAGTTTAATTTTACAATATAAAAAAGTTTGTATGTAAAAATGAAAAAAAATACAATATAAAGAATACTTTTAAATTTAAATTTTAGTATTTGATTGTTGAATTATTTAAAAAGGAACATGTACTTCTATTTAATATTTCATTTATCTATATTACATAATCATTATAATTTAATTAATTATGAATTTAATAATTAAATAATAAATATTCTATGAATTTTAGAAAATAGAATTTAGTTTAATTTTAAAATAAAATTTAAGTTTTACAAATATTGTGTTGATTTGATTATTTATTTGCTTTATGGTTGATTATTCAAATTAAGAATAATGCAATTCAACTCAAAAATATAAGAATAAGCATGTAAAACATTTTATGATTTTTTGAAGTTAGAATTTAATATGATTTTAGAAAATGAAATCACTTGGATGCAAAGAAATAAAAAAAGTTGCTTTTATATATATTTTTATTTCTTAATTTAATCTCAAATTATAATTAATTATTGTTGAATTATTTTGAAAATAATATTTAGTTCTATTTAATTATATTAAATATAGTAGAATGATCAATCGTTATAGATATACCACTTCACCTTTTACATTGTATGCATTGCAAATAATCCCCGCATACACCAAATCAAACTTTATAGATGTATCAGACATATACATTAGATAGGTTGTAGTTTTATTTGATTTATTTGTATTGAATAATTAATATAATTTAATTGATTATTTTTAAAAATACATAATAAATACTTTATAAATTTTTAAAATTAAAATTTAGTTTAATTTTAAAAATAATTCTAAGCTTTAAAAATATTTTGTTAATTTTTTTTTTTATATGATTAATAACTCTTACCTTAATAATACTTCATTTTCACATCGAAATATAATTCTAGATTTAAATACTTATTTTTGTAATATATATATATATACACACACACATTGTTGTGATTTGATTATTTTTTATTATTTAGTGAACAATAAACTTGATTGAACTCAAAAATACAAAAGTAGGCATGCAAAATCATTTTTTATTTTTTTGAAGTTAGAATTTAATGTAATTTTAGAAAATAAAATAATTTGGATGCAAAGTTAAAAAATATTTTAAAATTATAATTAATAATTGTTGAATTATTTTAAAAATAAATTTTAGTTTTAGTTTAATTTATTTGTAGTAGATAATTACTATAATTTAAATTATTATTTTCAAAACTAGATAATAAATACTATATAAATTTAAGAAATTAAAATTTCCTTTAATTTTATAATTAATTCTAAGCTTTACAAATATTGTTGCGATTTGATTAATTATTGATTAATAGTTCTAAGTTTAATAATACTTCATTTCACATACAAATACAATTTTAGGTTAAAATACTTATTTTTGTTTGTAATATTTTTCATTAATGTTGAATTTATAAACTAATGCTAAGACATTAATTTTTATAACGCTAATAGTACTTAATTTCACATACAAATAAAAATATATACTAACTTTTCTTTGTTTAATATATTTATCTTTGATGTCAAATTTATAAATTAATATCAAGAAATAAATAACCTTAACCCCAAGATTTATACTAGAACTCTTATTGAACCCTAAACCTAGAACCCTAATTCAACCATAACAATAGGATTTAATTACGGTTAGGGTTAGAGTGAGAATTTAATTATGGTTAGTGTTAGGGTTAGAATTAGGGTTAGGGTTAGGATTCAATTATGATTATAGTTAGGGTCAAATTTATAAGCTAATATTAAGATATTCACAACTCTAACCCTAACCTAGCCTTAATCTCCGTCCTAGAATGCTAATTAAACCCTAATTGAACTGTAACAATAAAGTTCAATGAGAGTTAGCGTTAAGATTTAAGTAAGTTTATGGTTGGAATTAGGGTTTAGTTACCTGGTTAGGGATAACATTGAATCAATGTTATGATTAGGGTCATGTTCAAGTTATAGTTAGGGTTTAGTTAGGCTTATTTTGGTTAATCTTACAATTGGGGTTTAACTAGAATGCTAATTGAACCCTAATTTAACCCCAACAACAAGGTTCAATTAGAGTCAGCGATCGAGTTCAATTAGGCTTATGGTTGGAATTAGGGTTCAATTAGGGTTAGGGTTAGCATTCAATTAGTGTTATGATTAAGATCAAGTTCAAGTTACAATTAGGGTTCAATTATGTTTATTCTAGTTAAGTTTACAATTAAGGTTTAATTAGAGTTAGGTTTATGGTTCAATCACGGTTAGGGTTAGGGTTCATTTAGATTAAGCTTCAAATAAGGTTCAATTAATATTTAATTAAGATTTAATTAGGATTATTATTACTATTTAATTAGGGTTAGGTTTAATGTTAAGTTAGGATTAAAATTATTAATCCAGAATAAAACTTGGAGCTAAGGTTAGGGCTATGGTAAGTGGTAGGGTTAGGCTTAAATTAGGGTTCAATAAAGGGTAGGGTACAATAAGGGTATAATAATAATGGTTACTTTTTAAGTCATGACCATGCTAGATGCCAATTTGGTTTAAAAGGCCCCTTGTCGAAGCCCACACAACATTTATTTCTATATACCTTATATATTGTTCAGATTTTTTATAATTGTGTTTGACCTCGTGAGAATGCTTCAGAGTAAAGTACACCCTGCAAATCCACCTACACCTGGAGAACCATTCAATCTCTCAAAAATTGACTATTATTCTAGAATGATTATCAAATTGGATATGTCCAAAGCCTTTGATAAGTTGACTTGGTAACTTCTATACTGCATATACCTGTTGTGAACTTCAACCAAGGGAGTACTAATTGCATAATGAATTGTATTCTTTTTCAATTTGATTAATCATCCCCCATAGGTTCTTCTTCACCAAGTAGGGGATTAAGTTAAAGAGACCCATTATCATGTATTTTTTCCATCAAAATGGAAAAGGCCCTTAGTACAAAATTTATACTAGCCAGTATGTTACAAAAATTTACATGACTATCAATTCTAGTAGCACAAGCCAGTAAATATAGTTTGCAGATGTTACTTGACTTACAAGATAGACGAGTTTCTGGAGGAGATGCAAATAAAGAAAACTTTTCAATTTATTTAAATGCTCAATGTGGAGTATCTGGAATTTATTTTTAATTTTGAATGTGATATTAATATATCATTGAACTAAGATTGATAATATTGTTATGATTCATTAGCAATAATTATTGGATCTATGTGTAAAATATGGAGATTTGTGTTTGACTACAAAGAGTTATCTCTTGTAATTTATCAGCAAATTATTATTTTTGTTTGTGGGCTTCTTACATAAGACAATATATTTATGTATTTCTTGCAGAGTCTATTCCAATTGATCATAACAAAAAAAAACTTTGAATTTTGAAAATAATATAACATAGAACCAAATAACAGTGAAAATCCCAAACAAAGATTATCAGGAGTGTATCTCATTTAGCTTTTATTTAATATTTCTCTTTATGTTTACGATTTCCTAAAGTTTTTTTGATCATCCAAATAAAACTTTGATGGATATGTAACACATTTAGTGCACTCATGCCCTAGTTTATCATATCTGGAAGAGAGCATGCCCATCTAGAGATGACCTTAGAATTTGGTTATGACTTATCTAGAGATAGTGATGTCGACAAAAATTCAAATGAGACGAGCAGATCTAGAAGCTAAGGGTATACACATCAATGGCTAAGTTAAATAATTAATACCCTAGACAAATAGCAATTCACACAGTGATGAATCTAAAGTACAAAATTGTGATTCTAAACGGTAGGATTATAACTATACTATCCTAGAAATGCATGAGCATTGTGTGGTCACCTTGAAAGGAATAAAATAATTTGAATCATCAATTCCTTGAATCATTATGGTTGAAGTATCTGATGTGTCCACCACAATATTGAGTAAAAATTATCACATGAAGAACAAGTTCTTTAAGGGCAAAACATTTGCAATCCAAAGAGTAGCATCAAAATTTGAGCTACAAAGGATAATTTAAAATTTTATATGGTTATTTAAAATACTAAAAAAATTTGCTGACTTAAGTATTAATTTAAATTTTTAAACCGTGTTTCCACAAAAAAATTATGTAGACCATAGCTACTCAAAATAGAAAGAATTTCCTCCAGATTTTACTCATGAAGCAGATATTCTTGTTGAAATAGCAAGTGTGCCAAATTTGGTTCATGGTGATTGGCTAAAACCTGGTGTAGTACTAATTGATCTTGGCTTAAATGCAGTAGAGGAATGACACCTTCTAACTTCCTTTTTCAAAAAAAGTTTGTAAGTAAAAGATGGTTAATATATAGAAAATTAAAACTATTGCTTCCACTTTTGTAGGATCCTAGTGCTAAAAGAGAATACCAATTAGTCGGTCATGTTTCCTATGAAGAGGCTTCAAGAATAGTTTCATCAATTAATCCTCTACCTTGTGGTCTTGGTCCAATGAATATTCCAATGCTTTTGTCCATTACTCTACAATCAACAAAACATGCATATGGGTTCAATTGAGGTTTCTGATATTTGATCAAGGCCTTTTTCAATACACTTCACATTATAATTTTTATGAGGCTTATAAATGAGTTATCTATTACATAATGGAATAAAAAGATCATTTTCTATCGTAAGGCATTTTTTGGAGACATTAGGCACCTATAAGAGGACTTAGGACTATATGCTTTCATTTTCATTTGTGCAAAAAGCTATAAAATTTAAGTAGGTTGGTTATACATGACTCTATGTGCAATGAAAGTTCTAAAGATCTTTTTTTTTTTAAAGATGATTATTTTTCATATATGTTGAATGATTATGGAAATCTTTGAACTCATTAATATTTACATAATATTGGCAACATGTAAATTGTGCTTTCTTCATGGCCTAAAAGCACAACCAAAGCATCTCATAATTTTGAAGTGAGAAAATTATTTTGTTACAAGTGTCATTTTCTAATGGAAGACAAATTTGACTCTATCAATGATCAAATTCCTAAGTTTAGGTGACAACTGTTTTATCCTGACCAATTGTTCCTAAAACACAACAAACACAATAAATACAAACAAAACTATTCTAAAACTTTCTAGCAGGAACTTCGATGCTCTGCAGCTCTTGTTTTTGTTGTTAAGCAAATAACAAATTATAATCTAATACAACTTTTCAACTTAAAAAGCAATGAAATAAACCATATTTTGAATATATAGATTTTTCAAATAAAAATTACTATTATGTTATTTTTCAGTATTAGATTTAACATGCTATAATATTAAATTTAATATTAGTTATATGAATAAGATTCAAAATTTTGAAATGATTTTATTTTTTAAATTTAACTAAAATTAATTCTTAATAAAAATTTATAAATTATTAAAACCTTATTAATAAATTATAAGTTATTTTCCAAATAAATTCATTTTAAAAAATTACTTTTTAACATTTAAAGATATGATATTTCAAAGTTTAGATTAAAAATCTATGTTTCACATCACACAATTGCACAACCAATAAAAAAGATATGAAAAAACAAGACACATAAGAGAGTATTAAGAGAAAGATTAGACAAAAAATAGTAAACATAAAGTCTAAAAACATAATACAAAAAAAGATTAATAAAAGAAAATAAGTATATAAATAAATAAAAATAATGTGGGAGGTGATTTAAGGGAAAAATAGTAAAAAAAAAATAATAACAAAAATTAGAATAATATTAAAATAAGAATTCAAGATTAAGATGTGAATGTTATAAAATATTATAACAATTATAAAAAATGAGTTACAATCAAGTATAATTAGGAGTAGGGAAAAAATTAAAAAGTAAAGAGAAAAATACAGGATGATATAAAGAGGATTGGATAAAAATGGATGAAACAAAATCCATAAAATGTCATAAAATAAAAGAAAATAATATCTTATATCTAGAAACTAAATACTTACCTTGACACAAACCATAAGCAATGCATAGTACATGTTGTAAGCACTTTATTAAAGAAAACATTGACCATTTTATAAAAATCTCATGTGCTACCATACATAATTAGATGTGGCAATGAATACAAATAATTACAACACAAATTTAACTAATATTGAAATTTAATCTTGTTAAATAATTATTTTTGATTTTTTGATTTTCTTGAATATTTATTAAGGTTAGGGTTATAATTAATAATTTTAGGGTTGTAACCTTTATTTTATAATATTTTATAATATTATGATATTATTCTTTTATTATAATTAAAATATCATTAGAATTAAGATTAGGTTTAGGGTTTGGGTGAATGTTAAGATTGAGATTTGAATTAAGGTAAGAAGTAGAGTGAGAATTATACAAATAGATAAGAAAAGTTGTAATAAAGAAAAAGATGTAATTAAAAATCAAGGAAGAAAAAAATGAACCCAAATTTAGATAAAAAGAGATCTAATCAAAATATACTATAACTTTAATCCCATTAAATAATTATTTTGAAATATTTTAATTTCATGATTATATATCAAAGTTACTATTATAATTATTAATTTTAGAAATATAATTGAAATAATTAATTAGAACCTTAATTTTATAATAATAATTATTAATATTATAATTTTAAACCTACTTATTAGTATTATAATTAAAAAAATATTAAAATTATGGTTAGGGTTAGGGTTATGGTGAAGGTTAAGGTTGGGATTAGAAATAGGGTAAAAAGTAGAGTTACCATTATAGTTATAACCACTATTAGTGTTAGGGATAGAGTTATGTTTACAATCAAGGTTAGGGTTATGTCAGAGTCATAAGAAAATTATGGTTAGAATTAAGGTTAAAAAATATGGTTAAAATTAAGGTTATGGGTAGGGTTACTATTAGGGTTACAATTATGGTTAAAGTTAGGGTTGGTGTTTCAATTGGGGCCAAAATTGAATTTAGATTAGGGTTAGGGTACAATTAAGATTATGATTATTGATAAATTAGGGTTAGGTATAAGGATCAATCATGGTTGCTCTTAAATCTACCAAAAAACTTATGGTTATTATTAAGATTAGGGTTAGGGTTCAATTAGGGGTTAAACTTATGGTGTCAGGATCATCAAAATTTTATCCATAAGCATCTTCAATCTTCATATTATTATTCTTTGCCTTCTCATTTTGCATGTTAAATGAAAAAACTTGGTTTTACACCTTATTTAAGTCATTTAATCCTTGATTTTTATCTCCAATAGATTTATTCAAAACTGTAGACACCATCCAATTGAACTATGAGATTCCTCTCTTCTTCTATTAGGATGTAAGAAAAATCATTTGAGAGGTCTTTTTGGATCTTAGCCATTCTACTTTCAAGGAGATTCTTTCTCTAGAAAGGTTTCTAAAGATTTGGATATTCCACTCTTTTAGTCTAAGTTTTATGAATTTTAACTTTATGTTGAGCATGCACATCTTAGTGCGATGATCAACTGTTTGGGTGAGCTAGGAGTCAGTGACAACCATTTTGAAGTTTGGGTTTTCCAACTACACTTTTTCAAACTTGAAAGAAACTCTTCTAGGGAATTTGTCCTTATCTATGAGCTAGTAATTTGAACCGACTTTAAATATGGTTATGATTAGGGTTCATATAGCTTTATGGTTAGGGTTAAGATTCAATTTGAGTTAAGGTTCAATTGATTAAAAATAGGTGCCTTGAGAAGGATATATCTCGGTGTACTTTACATATATTTCTAAAATATAGGCATGCTAGTTGATTTGTTACAAAAGAGTTTGCATATATTTTATTTTTCAATTGTTTTTAGAAGACATATTTTTTTATTAAGAAGATTAAATTATTAATTATTAATTATAAATAAATAAGATTCATCAATAAATATGTATTAATTTCGTGATATCTTTTTTTATGAAATTAGTGTATAGTAAAATTTCTCATATTTATAGTGTTTTTTAATTTTTAATTTTACTTTTAAATAACTATTTAGGATGCCTCGCCCAATATTAAATTTTGAAAATGAAGAACAATGAAGAGAATATGCTCAAAATTACATGAGACAAAGATGTGAATAAATGAATAATTTACAAAAAGAAGAATACATCGTGTATGGGAATCTGAAGATGAGTAATACATATTAAGAAGATTACAAAAAAATGAGCATTTAGACCAATTTAATGAGATAGAAAAACAACAAATACAAGTATGCAATCGTGAATTAGTTGAAAGGAATTATGAATCTCATGAGAATATAGAGGGTAAATTTGAAGGAATGAATTCAATTACAATAGATCGTGTGTTACAAACACCAGATAATAGAGTTCAAGATGCAATAAATGTTGAAACTGAAAATCATGAAGAAAATAATAGTCCACAATAGGATTTAACCTCTCAATTGAGAAGACAAAGACGACTGCAAAGAAGATAAAATGAAAGAGATCTAGGCACATGCAATAACAATAGAAATGCGCAAATTGATTTGAAATATTTACAAATTATATTTCGACATGGTCTAGATAAACTTGCAGCACCAAGCATGTGTTACATTTTTCAAGAAAGTTACCCTACAATGAAGGTTGTATGAGTTCCTAAAGGCCCAATTTGCAATAGATGTCGACAAGAGAAACATGAACATCAATTTTCAACATTAAATAATATGAATCCTGGTCCCACAACCATTAGAACTTGCAAACTTAACACAAATTGAGGAAATGTTGATAGGGCATGTAAATCCAATACTTCAAGTCACACATGCAACTAGAGGTCAGTACAAATATAAAGGACATACCATAATTTTTCCACAAGAAGTAAGAGAAATAGCTAAAATTTACCACATCGAATAAAATATTTACCAATTATTATTGTTTGAAGGAAGGACCAACACAGAACAAATTACAATTTTACAGTCAATAGAGAGAGGGTGTACAAGGCATTGAAATATAAGATAGAACATGATAAGTTTTATAGAGATGTGTAAATTGATTAAAATGCTCTTAGTGAATTCACATGCAATTCAAATGAAAACATTTTTGACAAATTAAACTCTATTCATATGGAGTTTGATTCAGAGATTTAAGTAAATATATGCATTATGATTCAACTAATTAAATACATGCACTATGATTCAAGTTTTATAGAGATTTAACTAAATACAAAAAGCTTGGGAAAATGCATAGGCACTACAATTCAGAGGCGGGACTGACTAAAACATATACACCTTACAATTATCTAGATTCATTAATATTATGCAAGAGCTTAGAAAAGACCATGGCACGGTGGGCTAAGTCAGGTTTCCATTCCTCCCTTGGAGCCTTTGTCCTTAGAGACTTTTGATTCCACCTGCTTCTTGTATGCAATGTAATCTGCAATCATAGGGTAGTCTGCTTTCAGTTCTAGTGAGCCGGCCCCTTTGCTTTCTCCGCTGGGTCCCTGGAATTGAGTGGTATCCATTCTTCCCCAGAGCCTAAGTCCCAGTCGACGTCATCTCCTGATGCTAACTCCTCTGCCAGCCCTTCATCTTGCACATATCGCATCACCCATCCATGAGGTTGGTTGGTGGTTAGCTTGGTTGCTCTTAGCAAGAAAGTGATGCTCTGATCCCTTTCATCCCATCATTTTTCAAACCCTTCTGGGTCAATTGTCCTGACCAGAGGGAATTTCATGACCTGCTTTCCTTGTATGCTCAAAACATAGTAGTTATGGGGCATTGGGATGAGATTATTTTCGTCCACATTATCCAAGGTTGCATCAATGTCTCCCAGCCATGCGTGAATGAAGACCATCTGGGTCGTTTCTTTGCGATTTCCTTCGGCATGCCCATGTGGAGGAGCACTGCCAGAAACATTGCTGGTATTTCTGCATTGGACTGAAACCTGTGATATGCTTTCAAGAACTCCGGTCCTACAACCTTCTAGGTTGCCCAGAGTATCAGCGGATTGCACGAGGCCAGTAGCCCATTCATCCTTTGGTTTGTCACTTCTCCTCAGAATGCTTGCAATTGCTTGTCGATGTCCAGGGCCAAAGGAGTCTCCATCCCTTTATCGCCTACTTCTATCACCAAGTAAAAATATCGAGCTTCTTCATGCACACACTATTCCTACAAAGACACTGTTTTAAATGACCTAGGCTGTCCCTTTTTAACTACGGTGGCTAGTAGTCTTCATGATTAATCTTCTATGATCTTGGAGGTTGGAGCATGTAAACTTGTGGGCGCTCTGTTGGAGGTACCGGGCATGATTAATGCAAAGTATTTTGAGATCCACTCAATCTTGCCTTTGCCTTGAAACTTGTTTGATTTATTTGCATATTTCCCTCTACTATTGAGCCCTGTCACATCTGATTAGACCCCAAGTTTGTCTTTTCTTGTTAATATAGTAAGTTTATTTTTTACCTTTCTATTTAATTATTTATTAAAAAATAACTATTTTTAATAATATTTAGATTTTTATATATTTTGACTTTACATTTAGTTTATTATATTTTAATTTTTAATTTAGATTTAAGTTTTAAATTTTTTTAAGTTTTAATAATTACAAATAATTATTCAAATAAATTTAATTTACTAATATTTTGTCTTATTAAACTTTTAATTATTATCCCTTTAATTATTTTTTTCATTTTTTTAGGGAACGATTTTTTAGTGACCGTTGATCATCCATCGGTTGATCCTGACCGTTCCCCGCAATCCCGTGATGACCTCACCACTAAGTTTTAGCTGATTGTGATATCACAGGCGAGTGCCATGTGTCTCAACCGGTGGTGCCTTAGGAATAATCAAAGTTCTTTAATATTTATGTCGAGTTTTAATACATTATATGACAAGTTACTAAAGCGGCTATGAGATGCACGTGCTCAAAATCGATGGTGATGTTATAATCTTGATGAAAAGTTGCTCGATGGTTATGTTCAGTGCTGGTGACTGCTATGAATGAGCATTATTGCCAATGGTGGAGATCAACGGTTTCCCGCCATCGTGTGATACAAAGATGCAAGGTGTTTATTGGTTTCATTATCACGGGCGAGCGCCACGTGTCTTTCCTTGGTGATGCATAATGTGGTGGGCCCTTGGTGCTGAGATGGAGATTACATCAACCTTTTGAAGGAATTCATTCGATGATCTGATGAAATTAAAGGATTGATAGTTAGAATTTAAATTCGCATCAAGCTGGATGAGACAAATGCACTTGGGCTGACTCGGGGATCTTACTCAGATGGCATTGGTCTGGCCGATACAACTCCTTGTGCTTTGATTGGTGAGACAAGACAGGTTTCTTGCCGATGGAACTTCATCGGTGAGACCTATATGCTCGGTATGACCTTTTCATTTCACCCTAATGGAACTTGTCTTGCCGATGATATGGGTTATTTGAATACTAGATTTTGAAGGTTTTTCATGATATCAAATGGTCAAGAATGATGTGATCATATGTGACTATGATGGATTATACTCAAGATAAGGTTTTCTTTAGGGAATCAATGAGTGCAAAATCACTGTAAAGGCTAGTTGGTTTGTGATGAATATTCTATTGTGGGCCTCTAGCCTATCCTAGGTCTTCGTAGTAGTTTTTTTATACTTTGTTATTGTTATTAGTTTTTCAATGTTCTATACAATGGCCAAGTTTCTATTTGCAATCTGCTTTAAGTTGGTCATTAAAAAGAGATATATGGTTTGTTTCCTTATAGAAATAATACATTTATAACATTCATGTGTTTTTCATTTAAAATAATGGCATTTGGTGATAATAAGAAGGAAGTGTGAAGTTTGAAAAGTTATATTTTCAAATTTATTTTTTTGTCTTTTTTGAAACAATTAAATAAGTTTGATGCATAAGAGGATTCAATAAGTTGTTTAGAACAATAAAATGGTATCAATGTTTGTGATGAGGAAAAATGAATTGGAGAGTGGTTCAAACTGGTTACAAGGTTTGAAAGGGATGTTTAAGTTGTACTTTTTAGAGTGATAAGGTTGACATTAAACTTTTCAAATATTTTTAGTTCATATTTTTAAGATAAAAATTCTTTTAAACAAAAAAAATTGTTTTAAATTTCATACATGGAAAACAAAAATGCAAATGCAATAAATGAATAATAGAGAATCATGCATGGGAACAAAAAACCACCTACAAATGCAAATAAGTTATGGGAATGACATAAAATAGATGATAAAGTCAAATATATTATTGGTCTTTCCCTTTCTGACATTAAATTGTATTATATAGATTTAGATAAATCATCATAGGAAATTTGGGATAATTTCAATAAAATATTTGGAGCAAAAATAGTTAATGTGAAGTTTTTCCTAAAACTTCAACTATTTAGATTCAAAATGAGAGATATAATCACTATGTCTAATCGCATAAGAAATTTGAGATCTCTCATTAAACAACTGGTAGAAGTCAAGCCTCTATTAGATGATGAAGATGCTAAGGATATTTTGTTAAATAGATTGAAAATACAACTATGTTATTTCTATGCTTAGTCCAATAACTTCTCAAACACAAGAAGATGTAATTTTGGCCCTATTAGGAGAAGAAAAAAGAACAATGGAAAATATTTAAAAGTTGATTCTCAACATGAGAATGTATTATACTCGTGAGGTAATAATAATTAAAAAATAAAAATGAATTTTATTATTGTTAGAAAAAGGATCACATAGTGTGGACTTGTATAACTCGAGCCAATGATGTTCTTGAGGGAGAACTTAAAGAAAAATCAAATGATGTTATCTTAGCCTATATATATTTGTTTGTTTCAATCAACATATTTTGTTGTGAGGAATGTAAAACTTAAGGGAGGGTGTTGGAATATTAAGATTAACATTAATAAATTCACCTTACTAACTTGTTTATTTTTGTTATTAAATAATTAGTTATATTCTTATAAGATAGTAGTTCAAATGGGAAGGTATATTTGAAAGGCTTTGTAAAATCCATATTGTAATATATTCCCAAATGAACTATATGATATAATTATTATTTTGAGTGTGTTTGTGTGCAGATATAAGTTCTCTTGACTTTTCCAATATATTTTGTATGCTCTATTAGCCATGATTTCATGATTAATTTTCCACTTTCGACACTACTTCTTACTAACTTTGCCATCCAAATTTGGCTCTTAGACTAAATATTTCATAAAGGTGTATTTTAATTTTCTTACTATCACCTTTGGCTGAATTTTTAAATTGGTTCAACCATGCAAAAAGTGTGGTTACAATTTTCTAATTATTTCCACTTAAATGTTGGTTACAATTTTCTAATTTTCTTTCCATTTAGCTAGTCACAATTTCATACTAGCATTAAACCTTGAAAATGGCAGTTTACTTCTACTTAAAACTTGTGGTAATTTCATTAATCTCTTGCTACCTCTAGTGTCGAATTGGACTAGTTATGTCATCTAGGATTTGTTCCTTAGTTTTTTTTTACTTTTTTCAAAAAAAGGTTATGATGGTTATACTTGTATTACCATGAATGGATATAAATTTGAGGATTTTGGGTGTCATTCAATTTTTGGGTAAGTGCACCAATCTGTGACACAATTTTGGCTCTTAAGATGCCACTTTTTTTTCTGAAATAAGCAAAATATGATTTGCACGAGAAAATGAAGATAGTTACGCTCGAAATTTCAAGATGCGGAAAGAACAAAAGTTGAAGTTCTCTGAGTCTAGTTTCTAAGCTACTATTTTTTTTTGAAATTAATGAAGATTAAGGGTCTCAAAAAGGGGGGGTGCAAATAATTCTTGTTTTTATCAAAAAAAATAGCATAGTGCTTAAGGTCTCCCCCCTTTTTGGTTAACTTTTTTTTAGAATCTCAAAAATCCCAACAGTGAGAAATTAGGTAACACCATGTAGTTTATCCTCCTTCTTTCGGATAATTCTTTTAATGAATATATAATATTTTATGAATTTTCAAAGTGGACACATCCTGAAAAGCTAAAATTTGAGTGTGCTCCGCCCCAAATTTTTTGCAAACTAATCGAATTTTATTTTATTTTTTTTCATCATGTGTAGAATGGAGTCTAGTTTCAAAAAACGTAATTTGTTTCACATTCTAATGAACGTGTAAAAATCTATCCTAAACCTAGCACATGTTGGTTTTTGACCAAAAAGGAAGGCATTTACAATAGAAGCCATGGATCAAAACCTTAACTAAATCAAAATGAAAAAAAAATTATATATTTAGATAGCTAAGAGAGAGGTTAACGCTATCACTATTTTTTTTATAAACTTGCATTGAAAGATATGCAAATGAGAGGGGGAGCACGGATGAAAATATGAGAAAATTTGGCAAATCCTGTTAATTAACACATCCAAAGCAAGCCATTTGGCATGTGCCAAATGTGATGAGTCATTTGGCGAGCGCCAAGTGCCCTGCTTTGCACAGAACTAGATTTTCGCTTTCTCTGTCAGGGAAACTATATACATGAAATAAACATTTAACTATAAGTTGACATTTACATATGGACATTTACTTTCTTATAATTTAAGTTATATTTCATGTATATATAGGCAGGATGTTTGAGAGTGGTTTCAGATCTTTAAGAGTTATAATGCAAATTCTAGTTTTTGGAAGATCTTAAAAATTTCAAACTTAGTCAAATTTCAATAATCAGCATGTCAAATTTCAGTAATCAGGAGATCAAATTTTAGTACTCAGGAGGTCAAATTTCATCTTTCTCTCTCTATCTCAGTCATTTTCATCTCTTATTATCTGGACCTCTCTCTCTCTCTCACTATCTCCATCCCTTTATCTAACAATATCTTCCTTGAGCTCAAGAACTATGTCTCTACATGTCCATCTCTCTCTTCTTCCCTCTCCAATATCTATCTCCCTCCCTCTTTCCCTCTCTACATTTTTCTATCTCTTATCTCTATATATCTCTCTCTACTCTCTATACCTAACTATCCCTCCCTCTCCTCTTTTCTCTCTCTTTTCTTCCCTCACTCTCTCCTCCCCTCTCTACTCTCTATCTTTTTATTTTCTCTCTCCTTCCCTCCCTCCCCCTCTAATTTTCTCTATCTCCCTCTCTCTCTCCTTCCCTTTCTACTTCTCTCTATCTCACCTCTCTTTCTTCCCCTCTCTCTCTCTTCCTCTCTCTTCCTTTCACCCACCTTTGATATCTACTTCTCGCTATATAACCTATCCCTGTATACATCTTTCTCTCTCCCCCCTCCTTCCCTCTTAATATCTCCACCATCCTCCTTATCTCTCTACTTTTAAGCTCCATCACACATCTCTATCACCTATCTCACTTCTCTCTTTCCCCTTCCCTCTCTACTCTCTTTCTCTCTATCTCACCCCTCTCTCCCCTACCTATCCCTCCCTCCTTTATCTTATCTCTCTCACCTCTCTCTCTCCATCCCTACCTCTTCCTCCCTCTCTCCTTCCCTCTATACTTCTCTTTATCTCCTCCTCCCTCTATCTACCTAGACCTCTCTCTATTTTTGTCTCACGTCTCTCTCCATCCCTACCTCTCCCTATATCTCTCCTTTCATATCTACTTATAACTACCTAATTGTCCCTCTATACATATTTCTCTCTCCCTCCTTGCCTCCTCTCTCTCAATATCTCCACCTTCATTCCCTCTCTAATTCTCTATCTATCACCTCTCTCTATCTCTCTCCTCCCTCTCTACTCTCTCTATCTCTCCCTCCCTCCCCCTCTTTCTATCTTTCCTCTCTCCCTCCCCCTCTTTCTATCTCTCTTTTCCCTCTCTCTACCTATATCTATCTCAACTATCCATCTTTACCTATCCCTCCCTCATCTCTCTCTTCCACCAAAATTCACTCTACATCTCTCTACCTACCCTACCCCTATATACCTCTTTTTCTCTCCTTCTCTCTTTCCCTCTCTCAGTCTATCTACCTTCCTCATTACGCCTCTACTTCTCTCTATCACCTCTCTCTCTCCCCCTTCCCTCTTTACTTTCTTTCTCTCTATATCACCTCTCTCTC
>CM021103.1:195828966-195908224 GCA_007115665.2 Sequoiadendron giganteum
CCTATGATTGCAGATTACATTGCATACAAGAAGCAGGTGGAATCAAAAGTCTCTAAGGACAAAGGCTCCAAGGGAGGAATGGAAACCTGACTTAGCCCACCGTGCCATGGTCTTTTCTAAGCTCTTGCATAATATTAATGAATCTAGATAATTGTAAGGTGTATATGTTTTAGTCAGTCCCGCCTCTGAATTGTAGTGCCTATGCATTTTCCCAAGCTTTTTGTATTTAGTTAAATCTCTATAAAACTTGAATCATAGTGCATGTATTTAATTAGTTGAATCATAATGCATATATTTACTTAAATCTCTGAATCAAACTCCATATGAATAGAGTTTAATTTGTCAAAAATGTTTTCATTTGAATTGCATGTGAATTCACTAAGAGCATTTTAATCAATTTACACATCTCTATAAAACTTATCATGTTCTATCTTATATTTCAATGCCTTGTACACCCTCTCTCTATTGACTGTAAAATTGTAATTTGTTCTGTGTTGGTCCTTCCTTCAAACAATAATAATTGGTAAATATTTTATTCGATGTGGTAAATTTTAGCTATTTCTCTTACTTCTTGTGGAAAAATTATGGTATGTCCTTTATATTTGTACTGACCTCTAGTTGCATGTGTGACTTGAAGTATTGGATTTACATGCCCTATCAACATTTCCTCAATTTGTGTTAAGTTTGCAAGTTCTAATGGTTGTGGGACCAGGATTCATATTATTTAATGTTGAAAATTGATGTTCATGTTTCTCTTGTCGACATCTATTGCAAATTGGGCCTTTAGGAACTCATACAACCTTCATTGTAGGGTAACTTTCTTGAAAAATGTAACACATGCTTGGTGCTGCAAGTTTATCTAGACCATGTCGAAATATAATTTGTAAATATTTCAAATCAATTTGCGCATTTCTATTGTTATTGCATGTGCCTAGATCTCTTTCATTTTATCTTCTTTGCAGTCGTCTTTGTCTTCTCAATTGAGAGGTTAAATCCTATTGTGGACTATTATTTTCTTCATGATTTTCAGTTTCAACATTTATTGCATCTTGAACTCTATTATCTGGTGTTTGTAACACACGATCTATTGTAATTGAATTCATTCCTTCAAATTTACCCTCTATATTCTCATGAGATTCATAATTCCTTTCAACTAATTCACGATTGCATACTTGTATTTGTTGTTTTTCTATCTCATTAAATTGGTCTAAATGCTCATTTTTTTGTAATCTTCTTAATATGTATTACTCATCTTCAGATTCCCATACACGATGTATTCTTCTTTTTGTAAATTATTCATTTATTCACATCTTTGTCTCATGTAATTTTGAGCATATTCTCTTCATTGTTCTTCATTTTCAAAATTTAATATTGGGCGAGGCATCCTAAATAGTTATTTAAAAGTAAAATTAAAAATTAAAAAACACTATAAATATGAGAAATTTTACTATACACTAATTTCATAAAAAAAGATATCACGAAATTAATACATATTTATTGATGAATCTTATTTATTTATAATTAATAATTAATAATTTAATCTTCTTAATAAAAAAATATGTCTTCTAAAAACAATTGAAAAATAAAATATATGCAAACTCTTTTGTAACAAATCAACTAGCATGCCTATATTTTAGAAATATATGTAAAGTACACCGAGATATATCCTTCTCAAGGCACCTATTTTTAATCAATTGAACCTTAACTCAAATTGAATCTTAACCCTAACCATAAAGCTATATGAACCCTAATCATAACCATATTTAAAGTCGGTTCAAATTACTAGCTCATAGATAAGGACAAATTCCCTAGAAGAGTTTCTTTCAAGTTTGAAAAAGTGTAGTTGGAAAACCCAAACTTCAAAATGGTTGTCACTGACTCCTAGCTCACCCAAACAGTTGATCATCGCACTAAGATGTGCATGCTCAACATAAAGTTAAAATTCATAAAACTTAGACTAAAAGAGTGGAATATCCAAATCTTTAGAAACCTTTCTAGAGAAAGAATCTCCTTGAAAGTAGAATGGCTAAGATCCAAAAAGACCTCTCAAATGATTTTTCTTACATCCTAATAGAAGAAGAGAGGAATCTCATAGTTCAATTGGATGGTGTCTACAGTTTTGAATAAATCTATTGGAGATAAAAATCAAGGATTAAATGACTTAAATAAGGTGTAAAACCAAGTTTTTTCATTTAACATGCAAAATGAGAAGGCAAAGAATAATAATATGAAGATTGAAGATGCTTATGGATAAAATTTTGATGATCCTGACACCATAAGTTTAACCCCTAATTGAACCCTAACCCTAATCTTAATAATAACCATAAGTTTTTTGGTAGATTTAAGAGCAACCATGATTGATCCTTATACCTAACCCTAATTTATCAATAATCATAATCTTAATTGTACCCTAACCCTAATCTAAATTCAATTTTGGCCCCAATTGAAACACCAACCCTAACTTTAACCATAATTGTAACCCTAATAGTAACCCTACCCATAACCTTAATTTTAACCATATTTTTTAACCTTAATTCTAACCATAATTTTCTTATGACTCTGACATAACCCTAACCTTGATTGTAAACATAACTCTATCCCTAACACTAATAGTGGTTATAACTATAATGGTAACTCTACTTTTTACCCTATTTCTAATCCCAACCTTAACCTTCACCATAACCCTAACCCTAACCATAATTTTAATATTTTTTTAATTATAATACTAATAAGTAGGTTTAAAATTATAATATTAATAATTATTATTATAAAATTAAGGTTCTAATTAATTATTTCAATTATATTTCTAAAATTAATAATTATAATAGTAACTTTGATATATAATCATGAAATTAAAATATTTCAAAATAATTATTTAATGGGATTAAAGTTATAGTATATTTTGATTAGATCTCTTTTTATCTAAATTTGGGTTCATTTTTTTCTTCCTTGATTTTTAATTACATTTTTTCTTTATTACAACTTTTCTTATCTATGTGTATAATTCTCACTCTACTTCTTACCTTAATTCAAATCTCAATCTTAACATTCACCCAAACCCTAAACCTAATCTTAATTCTAATGATTTTTTAATTATAATAAAAGAATAATATCATAATATTATAAAATAAAGGTTATAACCCTAAAATTATTAATTATAACCCTAACCTTAATAAATATTCAAGAAAATCAAAAAATCAAAAATAATTATTTAACAAGATTAAATTTCAATATTAGTTAAATTTGTGTTGTAATTATTTGTATTCATTGCCACATCTAATTATGTATGGTAGCACATGAGATTTTTATAAAATGGTCAATGTTTTCTTTAATAAAGTGCTTACAACATGTACTATGCATTGGTTATGGTTTGTGTCAAGGTAAGTATTTAGTTTCTAGATATGAGATATTATTTTCTTTTATTTTATGACATTTTATGGATTTTGTTTCATCCATTTTTATCCAAGCCTCTTTATATCATCTTGTATTTTTCTCTTTACTTTTTAATTTTTTCCCTACTCCTAATTATACTTGATTGTAACTCATTTTTTATAATTGTTATAATATTTTATAACATTCACATCTTAATCTTGAATTCTTATTTTAATATTATTCTAATTTTTGTTATTATTTTTTTCTTACTATTTTTCCCTTAAATCACCTCCCACATTATTTTTATTTATTTATTTACTTATTTTCTTTTATTACTCTTTTGTTGTATTATGTTTTTAGACTTTATGTTTACTATTTTTTGTCTAATCTTTCTCTTAATACTCTCCTATGTATCTTGTTTTTTCATATCTTTTTTATTGGTTGTGCAATTGTGTGATGTGAAACATAGATTTTTAATCTAAACTTTGAAATATCATATCTTTAAATGTTAAAAAGTAATTTTTTAAAATGAATTTATTTGGAAAATAACTTATAATTTATTAATAAGGTTTTAATAATTTATAAATTTTTATTAAGAATTAATTTTAGTTAAATTTAAAAAATAAAATCATTTCAAAATTTTGAATCTTATTCATATAACTAATATTAAATTTAATATTATAGCATGTTAAATCTAATACTGAAAAATAACATAATAGTAATTTTTATTTGAAAAATCTATATATTCAAAATATGGTTTATTTCATTGCTTTTTAAGTTGAAAAGTTGTATTAGATTATAATTTGTTATTTGCTTAACAACAAAAACAAGAGCTGCAGAGCATCGAAGTTCCTGCTAGAAAGTTTTAGAATAGTTTTGTTTGTATTTATTGTGTTTGTTGTGTTTTAGGAACAATTGGTCAGGATAAAACAGTTGTCACCTAAACTTAGGAATTTGATCATTGATAGAGTCAAATTTGTCTTCCATTAGAAAATGACACTTGTAACAAAATAATTTTCTCACTTCAAAATTATGAGATGCTTTGGTTGTGCTTTTAGGCCATGAAGAAAGCACAATTTACATGTTGCCAATATTATGTAAATATTAATGAGTTCAAAGATTTCCATAATCATTCAACATATATGAAAAATAATCATCTTTAAAAAAAAAAAGATCTTTAGAACTTTCATTGCACATAGAGTCATGTATAACCAACCTACTTAAATTTTATAGCTTTTTGCACAAATGAAAATGAAAGCATATAGTCCTAAGTCCTCTTATAGGTGCCTAATGTCTCCAAAAAATGCCTTACGATAGAAAATGATCTTTTTATTCCATTATGTAATAGATAACTCATTTATAAGCCTCATAAAAATTATAATGTGAAGTGTATTGAAAAAGGCCTTGATCAAATATCAGAAACCTCAATTGAACCCATATGCATGTTTTGTTGATTGTAGAGTAATGGACAAAAGCATTGGAATATTCATTGGACCAAGACCACAAGGTAGAGGATTAATTGATGAAACTATTCTTGAAGCCTCTTCATAGGAAACATGACCGACTAATTGGTATTCTCTTTTAGCACTAGGATCCTACAAAAGTGGAAGCAATAGTTTTAATTTTCTATATATTAACCATCTTTTACTTACAAACTTTTTTTGAAAAAGGAAGTTAGAAGGTGTCATTCCTCTACTGCATTTAAGCCAAGATCAATTAGTACTACACCAGGTTTTAGCCAATCACCATGAACCAAATTTGGCACACTTGCTATTTCAACAAGAATATCTGCTTCATGAGTAAAATCTGGAGGAAATTCTTTCTATTTTGAGTAGCTATGGTCTACATAATTTTTTTGTGGAAACACGGTTTAAAAATTTAAATTAATACTTAAGTCAGCAAATTTTTTTAGTATTTTAAATAACCATATAAAATTTTAAATTATCCTTTGTAGCTCAAATTTTGATGCTACTCTTTGGATTGCAAATGTTTTGCCCTTAAAGAACTTGTTCTTCATGTGATAATTTTTACTCAATATTGTGGTGGACACATCAGATACTTCAACCATAATGATTCAAGGAATTGATGATTCAAATTATTTTATTCCTTTCAAGGTGACCACACAATGCTCATGCATTTCTAGGATAGTATAGTTATAATCCTACCGTTTAGAATCACAATTTTGTACTTTAGATTCATCACTGTGTGAATTGCTATTTGTCTAGGGTATTAATTATTTAACTTAGCCATTGATGTGTATACCCTTAGCTTCTAGATCTGCTCGTCTCATTTGAATTTTTGTCGACATCACTATCTCTAGATAAGTCATAACCAAATTCTAAGGTCATCTCTAGATGGGCATGCTCTCTTCCAGATATGATAAACTAGGGCATGAGTGCACTAAATGTGTTACATATCCATCAAAGTTTTATTTGGATGATCAAAAAAACTTTAGGAAATCGTAAACATAAAGAGAAATATTAAATAAAAGCTAAATGAGATACACTCCTGATAATCTTTGTTTGGGATTTTCACTGTTATTTGGTTCTATGTTATATTATTTTCAAAATTCAAAGTTTTTTTTTGTTATGATCAATTGGAATAGACTCTGCAAGAAATACATAAATATATTGTCTTATGTAAGAAGCCCACAAACAAAAATAATAATTTGCTGATAAATTACAAGAGATAACTCTTTGTAGTCAAACACAAATCTCCATATTTTACACATAGATCCAATAATTATTGCTAATGAATCATAACAATATTATCAATCTTAGTTCAATGATATATTAATATCACATTCAAAATTAAAAATAAATTCCAGATACTCCACATTGAGCATTTAAATAAATTGAAAAGTTTTCTTTATTTGCATCTCCTCCAGAAACTCGTCTATCTTGTAAGTCAAGTAACATCTGCAAACTATATTTACTGGCTTGTGCTACTAGAATTGATAGTCATGTAAATTTTTGTAACATACTGGCTAGTATAAATTTTGTACTAAGGGCCTTTTCCATTTTGATGGAAAAAATACATGATAATGGGTCTCTTTAACTTAATCCCCTACTTGGTGAAGAAGAACCTATGGGGGATGATTAATCAAATTGAAAAAGAATACAATTCATTATGCAATTAGTACTCCCTTGGTTGAAGTTCACAACAGGTATATGCAGTATAGAAGTTACCAAGTCAACTTATCAAAGGCTTTGGACATATCCAATTTGATAATCATTCTAGAATAATAGTCAATTTTTGAGAGATTGAATGGTTCTCCAGGTGTAGGTGGATTTGCAGGGTGTACTTTACTCTGAAGCATTCTCACGAGGTCAAACACAATTATAAAAAATCTGAACAATATATAAGGTATATAGAAATAAATGTTGTGTGGGCTTCGACAAGGGGCCTTTTAAACCAAATTGGCATCTAGCATGGTCATGACTTAAAAAGTAACCATTATTATTATACCCTTATTGTACCCTACCCTTTATTGAACCCTAATTTAAGCCTAACCCTACCACTTACCATAGCCCTAACCTTAGCTCCAAGTTTTATTCTGGATTAATAATTTTAATCCTAACTTAACATTAAACCTAACCCTAATTAAATAGTAATAATAATCCTAATTAAATCTTAATTAAATATTAATTGAACCTTATTTGAAGCTTAATCTAAATGAACCCTAACCCTAACCGTGATTGAACCATAAACCTAACTCTAATTAAACCTTAATTGTAAACTTAACTAGAATAAACATAATTGAACCCTAATTGTAACTTGAACTTGATCTTAATCATAACACTAATTGAATGCTAACCCTAACCCTAATTGAACCCTAATTCCAACCATAAGCCTAATTGAACTCGATCGCTGACTCTAATTGAACCTTGTTGTTGGGGTTAAATTAGGGTTCAATTAGCATTCTAGTTAAACCCCAATTGTAAGATTAACCAAAATAAGCCTAACTAAACCCTAACTATAACTTGAACATGACCCTAATCATAACATTGATTCAATGTTATCCCTAACCAGGTAACTAAACCCTAATTCCAACCATAAACTTACTTAAATCTTAACGCTAACTCTCATTGAACTTTATTGTTACAGTTCAATTAGGGTTTAATTAGCATTCTAGGACGGAGATTAAGGCTAGGTTAGGGTTAGAGTTGTGAATATCTTAATATTAGCTTATAAATTTGACCCTAACTATAATCATAATTGAATCCTAACCCTAACCCTAATTCTAACCCTAACACTAACCATAATTAAATTCTCACTCTAACCCTAACCGTAATTAAATCCTATTGTTATGGTTGAATTAGGGTTCTAGGTTTAGGGTTCAATAAGAGTTCTAGTATAAATCTTGGGGTTAAGGTTATTTATTTCTTGATATTAATTTATAAATTTGACATCAAAGATAAATATATTAAACAAAGAAAAGTTAGTATATATTTTTATTTGTATGTGAAATTAAGTACTATTAGCGTTATAAAAATTAATGTCTTAGCATTAGTTTATAAATTCAACATTAATGAAAAATATTACAAACAAAAATAAGTATTTTAACCTAAAATTGTATTTGTATGTGAAATGAAGTATTATTAAACTTAGAACTATTAATCAATAATTAATCAAATCGCAACAATATTTGTAAAGCTTAGAATTAATTATAAAATTAAAGGAAATTTTAATTTCTTAAATTTATATAGTATTTATTATCTAGTTTTGAAAATAATAATTTAAATTATAGTAATTATCTACTACAAATAAATTAAACTAAAACTAAAATTTATTTTTAAAATAATTCAACAATTATTAATTATAATTTTAAAATATTTTTTAACTTTGCATCCAAATTATTTTATTTTCTAAAATTACATTAAATTCTAACTTCAAAAAAATAAAAAATGATTTTGCATGCCTACTTTTGTATTTTTGAGTTCAATCAAGTTTATTGTTCACTAAATAATAAAAAATAATCAAATCACAACAATGTGTGTGTGTATATATATATATATTACAAAAATAAGTATTTAAATCTAGAATTATATTTCGATGTGAAAATGAAGTATTATTAAGGTAAGAGTTATTAATCATATAAAAAAAAAAATTAACAAAATATTTTTAAAGCTTAGAATTATTTTTAAAATTAAACTAAATTTTAATTTTAAAAATTTATAAAGTATTTATTATGTATTTTTAAAAATAATCAATTAAATTATATTAATTATTCAATACAAATAAATCAAATAAAACTACAACCTATCTAATGTATATGTCTGATACATCTATAAAGTTTGATTTGGTGTATGCGGGGATTATTTGCAATGCATACAATGTAAAAGGTGAAGTGGTATATCTATAACGATTGATCATTCTACTATATTTAATATAATTAAATAGAACTAAATATTATTTTCAAAATAATTCAACAATAATTAATTATAATTTGAGATTAAATTAAGAAATAAAAATATATATAAAAGCAACTTTTTTTATTTCTTTGCATCCAAGTGATTTCATTTTCTAAAATCATATTAAATTCTAACTTCAAAAAATCATAAAATGTTTTACATGCTTATTCTTATATTTTTGAGTTGAATTGCATTATTCTTAATTTGAATAATCAACCATAAAGCAAATAAATAATCAAATCAACACAATATTTGTAAAACTTAAATTTTATTTTAAAATTAAACTAAATTCTATTTTCTAAAATTCATAGAATATTTATTATTTAATTATTAAATTCATAATTAATTAAATTATAATGATTATGTAATATAGATAAATGAAATATTAAATAGAAGTACATGTTCCTTTTTAAATAATTCAACAATCAAATACTAAAATTTAAATTTAAAAGTATTCTTTATATTGTATTTTTTTTCATTTTTACATACAAACTTTTTTATATTGTAAAATTAAACTAGATTCTAATTTTAAAAATATAAAATATTTGAAGTTGATAAGTTTTAAATTTATTAATTATGATGATATCCAAAAACTAAAAATATTCAAAATAATCAAATAGATTAATTACAAGTGACAACACACAAAATTCTACACTGATCACATATGATCACATCATTCTTGACCATTTGATATCATGAAAACCTCCAAAATCTAGTATTCAAATAACCCATATCATCGGCAAGACAAGTTCCATCAGGGTGAAATGAAAAGGTCATAGCGAGCATATAGGTCTCACCGATGAAGTTCCATCAGCAAGAAACCTGTCTTGTCTCACCGAACAAAGCACAAGGAGTTGTATCGACGAGACCAACGCCATCAGAGTAAGATGCTTGAGTCAGCCTGAGTGCATTTGTCTCGCCGATGAAATATCATCGCTGAAATACTCATCTTGTGTTTCCGACAAAGCAAAGAAACATACTATCGCCAAGACAAATGCTATCAAAATGAGTTCAAAATATCCTCCTGACCCACTATGTCACACTGATAAGATTACATCGGAAGGAGTCTTGGCGACATACTTGAGATCAAAGGAATAATCATCAAGGAGACTTATAACATCGACAAAATTACTGAATGTCTTAGCGATGTACCATGTCTTGCCGATGAAGACACAAACAGATCAAGATATTCGTCGAGGTCAATCTTGGCGACATTTATATGAATCAGATGGATAGATTATGTGATATCGATGTAATGTCTCCCTGATAAAAAGAATGTTTAATGAACGTTAGTCAAGCCTAAATAAAAGGATCGCCCAAAGTTTCAATTGTATTAATGATAGAACATTTGATGTGATAGTGGGTAAATTTGAATATCAGCTATGCTCGTCTTCAAAGCTAGGACATTAATGATAGTATTACTACTAAATGTGTCTATGATTTCCTGAATTGAGAAAAGAAATCGAAGGCGAATTTTGCAAAGTTAGTAGCAGAGGAACAAACGAAAGGCCAAAGGATCTTGCGGTCAAAGAATTCTACATAAAATTGTAAGTTCCCTGTAATTAAATTTCTGGTTTTGTGATTCATAAAAATGGAAAGCACTAGCTCAGGAAAAGCAAAAGGTAGGAAACAGAGTGATTGTAAAAAACCTAGAGGAAAAAGGAAAAAAATTGAAGCGGAGAAGGAACTAGGGGTAGCTGAGAGGAAGTTAAACCGGGACTTAATTGATCAATTTCTCGGCTCAGGACCTAAGGCTAGGCAATCTACACAACTTAGGGTAGAAGTGGAAAAGTTAGAGGATAAATGCAAGCATATACGAGACATATGGACCCCAATTAGGGGATATGAGCTGTTTATTTTTTATTACCAACGACGGAACTGATACGAACTAGTGTGCAATCCTTGGAAGTTAAACCTAGGGAAACTAGTCTGCCCCAATGTATTTGTAAATGTAGAATTGGTGAAAATGCTAGCTGCCAATTATAATCCAAAATGTAAAGCTATTTTTGATCCATCAGGTAAACCGTTTATACATGTATCTGAAGCTGCCATCTGTGAGGTTTTTAACCTAGAGGGAGTGTGTGGTGAAAAAATTGTACCTGAAGAGCTGGAAAAGGAATTTTGGAGGATGGATACTTTGTACAAGGGTTGGAGGTTGCCACTACACAGGTCTAAGAAAGATGGTGTTTCAGTTCCACTGAATGATAGTGATGGTCCCCCGTTCCATGTTGATTTGTTTGAACCCTACATGAGGTACACATATTTTTCAGTGTGTCAAGTGTTGGGAATGGAGGCCCTTGAGCACATGTCAATTGTACCCATGGTAATTGCAGCGAACATCCAATGTCACAATTCAAGGTTTTTTTATTATGCTTCACACATCTTTAAAGTACTTGATTAAGGACTGTTGGCATTAAAAAGTGGAGCTCCTATCTTGCACTTGGATGCTTATTCAATCCTAATGCATATGATACTTTATTATGGACAAGAATTGCAGATGTGGCTTGAAAAACTAAAGGTTGTACAATTTGATAATGAAGGAAGCTTATTACCAGTACAACTCTAGACTACCACCTGGGATTGCAGATTTGCTAATTCTTGTTATCTACATTTTGAAGAGTTTTTTGTGAAACCACTGTACATATTTTACAATCATCATTGTGAATACTCATTTTTCGATGAAATAAAAAGGTTTTTAAGGCCTAAGGATTTCAATGGACCTGTCAACCACAATTGGGGAGACTGGTGATGTCTAGAAGATGCGACCATGATAAGAGTATAAGAATTTGAAGATGGACGCTTCATTCTGCCCAAGACGGTGCCTGATAGGATTGCATATTTGGAGATTGCTAGGCAATTGGACTTTTCAGATGTTATGAATCTAAGTTCTTTCGGAAAGAAGGCATTTATGCCTAGTACATTATGCTTCAGTGATTTCATTGTATTAGCAAGGGATGGATATGACATGGTTCTCAACAAATTGCTGCAATACAACATGAAGAAGGGTCCACTACGAAAAGGATTTGATCCAGAAGGGTATATTGATTTTTCCAAAAATAAAATGAACTTGGGAGGATACAATCACATACCCTATTTGTATGATGACTTGATCAGGAATTTGGAAGCAAAGGAAGCCAAAAAAGTTCTTGATGAGTATAGCAAGGGATTGCAAGATACATAACTATTATCTTATGATGAAGAGGCATCTGGTGATGGTAGGCCTAGTAGTACAATTGATAAAATTTCCAGATTGAGAACTCAATACTACAAGTATGTTGCCAGGGAATCAGATGTTGAAGGGAGTGCAGCTACTGACACAAGGAAAATAGCATATAAATCATTTGTGGTTGATGATGAATTCATTAAAACCTCTTTGTGCAAAATAAAAGGAAAATCAATAAGGGAATCAGTGGAGAATATTACACCAATTAATGAGGAACAACTGCTGAATAACTTAAAATCAAGTGTGGAAGAAGAAATGAAGAGGATGACCCCTGACAAAGGAAGGAAATTATTAGAAGATGCATGTGTCATGATCTTTCCTGGGTTGGATTTAAACTCTGCTTTGGTTTTTGATAGTTTTTTGAAGAATAGTAATGCCACAGATAAACTCACTCTTGAGGGGGTAACAGAGATCTATGCAGGATCTAAGTATAACCCAGAAGAGGGATCACTTATGATATGGGCCCTGTATCCTCCACACAAGAAATCTGTTGTAATTGATACTGAAAAGGATTTTGGACATGTAATGACGTTAAACATTGGTGAGGTTGATCCAATAGCTATAGCAAAAATTGGCATTAATGTGGCCAAATTAAATTAAGACCAAATCCAAAATCTAATCAAGGAAAAAGAAATGTATAATATTAATAATGACAAACTACTCAGACAAATTGATCACTTGAAGGACATGATGGGAATCACGCTGGGATCCACAAAGCAATTGACTCATGGTGAAAGCTCCCAAGCAAGAGACCAGTGGGAAGAATCAAAAGTGTACTCAAGAGGTAAATGTGATGCACTCACTACAATAATAAGGAAGAGGCAGACCAATTAATGACTTGGTTGAGTAAGCTATGGGGAACACATTCAAACAATTTTGTTGCACTACAAGAACACAAGAGGATAGATGGTAGGATCCGAGAGAATTTCTAGAAAATAAACCAAAGGGATGCTCCTGATAACATAGCTATTGATACTAGAAACCATTTTATGATAAAACATAAAGACTTCCATGATGAATTGCAAGGTGATGAGCAGGGGATGATCAATGTCAAAAAAATGGGAGTACCAATGTTGTTAGAAGATGGAGGGGAACTAAAGGGAAAAGACAGATGGATGAAGGAATGCGAGATGATGATGCAAACAATTCTAGAGACAACCACATGAAATGATTTAACAATGGATGGGGCATGTGAACAAAATGAGAAGATGTTCAAAATGGAGATAGCCATAAGGAATGCGCTCGAGGATGCTAATACACACAAGCAGCCAACTTACCGAGATTATCTCTCAAACATCTATTGATGGCTTAATAGAGCATAATTTCTAGTTTGTTATTGTTGTTAAGCAAAAGACATTTATGAAAGGACACACCCTTTCACAATTTTGATATATTTATATATGTTTCATAATGTAAAACAAATATAGGCGGATAGGAGAAAGATACAGTAGATAGTTTGCAATGAAACTTTCCTTTAAAAGAATCAGATGCATGTATGAATTTTGATGAAGTTAATGAAGATGTCTGAACTTGTGGCTTAATCTTGGTATCAACTATTTGTGGAATTATACATTTATCTGGTTGTCTCCATTTTGATGCTTTTTTGTTGTTTAAATTGATATATCAAGCATATATATATTCAGTTTACTGATAGACATTTGTTGTATTTGTGTGATGTGATTATTTGGTTCTTTCAAGTAAAGATTAAACCCTTCTAGTCAATCACATTAACTAAAGAGTATTAATTGGATCAATAAGAAGAATCACATAACTAGGATTGTCATTCTATCTCAAGTAGAGTTTGTCAATCATTTACTTGCACATTTATACAGGTTATAAACTACATCTGTGTGCCAAACAGTTTGAATTATTGCCATCATATATTATTCTTTTGTAGATCTTCATTAGAATCCATACACCCGACAAGGCACTAGTCTCACGCTTTCATCTTTTAGTTTATCCATTTTATTTTTTACATTTGTTAACTTAACATATTCTAATATAATTCAAATATAATTAAAATTAAAAACATCATAAATTAATTATGTAACCACATAAGTCAAATGTCATTGATCTTCTTCTTCATCCAACTCTTTGTCTGTATCATCTGATCCATATTCAACATTGTAAGGATTGGTCATAGCATCATCATCATCATTGATATTAGTTTTGATAATTTCATCATCCACATGGATATCATCTTCATGAACATTAAATCCTACATCATCATGATCTAGTTCCTCCTCTTCGACATCTTCGTCAGCCACATCATCAACTAACTGTTGATCATGATCATCATCTACATCATCTTCTATTTCTTCAGTAGCTTCTTCTTCCACCACATTATACTTTACCGGCCTTCCTCTTGGATCATTTCTAACAGCATATGACCAACCCACTTTACCTGGAACCTCAAGTAAAATACCTACTCACATTGGATTGGAAGAACATAGGGCTCATTTCCAGCTCGCTCAAAATACCTTGTATTAACCATGGTAAATCCATTATCATGTTCAATAATAGTTCTCTCGAGATCATTTTCATTCAATCGTAGCCTATACCATAGGACGACGAACATAACTAATTTGAAGGACTTAAAGTCACACTCAAGTATATCATCCAAAATCACATAGTATTGATTTTTTGAGACTTCTGGATGTATGTCGCTTCTAGATGAAATATTAGTCACCTGGAAGACTGTAGTTATCCCAGAATCACAAGTTTTCTTCGTGTCATCCAAATTTTTGAGTTGAAATTTATGACCATTGCACCAAATAGCCTTGTGGTGTTTCACCTGCAATATGTCAAACATGTAAAACTTATTGCAATATCGTTAGTTGATAAACATATTTATTCTTGACCGAATGTATGCAAAGAAAAAAATCTCAACATATATATACATCAATATAATTGAAAATAATTGAATAATATGGGTGATTAATATATTTATACGTATCTGTTTATCTCTTAAACCTTATGCTAAATCAATTTCCCCTTGTGTAACATTGGAATCTCCATTATGATGAGCTTCTTTAACCAATTAAGCCACACCTTCCCATGTTAATGTGCGGCCAAATTGTTGACATCGTTCAATCCATACCGTCATCCAATCAAGATTGTTTGCGATGTACAAATGTAGTGCATCCCACTCTCGACCAACTGTATTAAAAAAAAATGGAATTCACAAATGACGTATAATTAGTTAATTACCATGGTATACGACCTTAATTTATAATTGATCAATATTGAAGATTAATAATTAAATAAGTACAATATACATAAAAACCAAATGTAAAATGTATTCTAATTAATCTCCATGACCATCTTATAATTACTTGTCACTTTCCTCAATCTACCTTTCCCCATCAGGTACTCCCCTTTGAATTTGTTAATGGAGTTGGGATCCCAAATGAGATCTACATGGATCTTTGCTACAAACTTAGGAAGATATTCAGTAATGTACACCATGGTCTGGTGTACCATATATCCCTCCACCATAGAACCCTCAGGATGTGCTCTTTGTCTAACCAAAGCCTTCAAAAATTTCAAGTGCCTCTCAAACATCCACATTGACCTTGTGTGTACAGGTCCACACAATTCAATCTCCTCAACTTGGTGTATGAGGTAGTGTTCTTGTGCATTGAAAAATGTCGAAGGTAGACACTTTTGAATTTCACACATTAGACGAGGAATTTTTCTCTTCCAATAATTTATTTCTTTATGGATTGCTTTAGATGACAACCATCTACAAGTGATTCAAGGCACAAATATATTAACGAGATTTAACAAAAATATACAACTAATTGAACAAATATCGCTACTTACCTCATCTATTATCCAAGATCATATATAACTTGCTTGACATTGTTGTCGAAGTTGTTTGGGAGAGAAAGAGGTAGAACGTATTGCAACAATTATAAAATGATCTTTTCATTAATATTTTTCCAAAAGTAGTAAACATAATACATTGAAAAGTACATGCAATATACAAATATATATATAATATACCAAAATAATTACCTTAATGAAGGTATTCCAATCATGCATTTTCATCCTTGACCCAAATTCACCTTTCTTTGTTATGATATTGTTTATGTTCGCAAAAAATCTTGTGGGAAATTGAATTTTTCGTATGACTTCTTTTATAGCATTGCTTTGCTGCTTTGTTAATAACCAAGGAAGGACACTTATATTAATTTGGTCTCCATCGCTATTTAATTGAATGACATTTTTCATTGCATGACTAGCTTCTTGAATGTCACTACAAATTTTGACAAGTTTTTCTTTGTCATGCCTTCCATCCAATATTTTCCATAATGTTTCTGTCATATTCTTTCCGATATGCATTGTATCAAACAAATGCACAATTTGTAGCTGCTCATAGTAGGGCAACCTACTAAATTGTCTGGGATAACTTTTCAGTCCCTGTAGAAGCCAACCATTAATGCCTTGTTTACCTTCATGAAGCATATAAGTTAAACAAATTAACAACAAAAATCATTGTCACTTACAACATGAGTAAACACAACACAATATAAAAATATAAATTCAAAACATATCATATATGATAGATAAACAATTTGATCCGATGTATAACCTTGATGATTAATTCTATTATATTCCAACTTCCATAGGTGAGGTGTCATTCTTTGTGGTTTTGATGTAGTCTCTTCTTTCCCATTGAAAAGATGTTTTTCAGTAGTTTGATACTTATGATTTCTATGGAGAAAGTGCCTATACTCATCAAACACTTGCTTTCCTAAACTTGTTGAATGACGAGATTTCATCTTTGGACCACAAATTGGACATGCAAATTTTCCCTTTGTTTGAAGACCTGCAAATCATATATAATTGGATTAAATATGTCAATTTTTATAATTATATATAATGAGTAGATTATTTAAAAAACATGCATGAAATCTACTTCATAAAATTAAATATCGTTAAAGTCATGCAGTCAAACGTTATAACATACTAGAAAAATGTGTTAGCCCTGGGGCATCATGAATTGTCCATACAAGCATTGCATGGAATTCAAATTATCTTTGTCCTATTGGTCTAGATACGTCATACATAGTCATGCCATTCCATAACTTTAGTAACTCGTCAATAAGAGGCTCAATACATACATTCATATCTTTAACTTGGTACTTACCTAGTTAAATGAACATAAACATTACATAATTATTATAACCATTTTACTACAATATATATAAATTAATGTACATGACTATTAAATGAAAAAACATATGTCATTATGCAACAAATAAGATAAATGAGATGCTCCTACGTTAAAGAAAATTGATGTAAACAAATACCTAGAACAATCATTGCCAATATTATGTGCTCCCTCTTTATTGACATCCATGGAGGAATGTTATTGTTGATAACAAAACAGGCCACACCGAGTAAATAGATCTCAGCTCTCCAAATGGATTAACACCATCCATTGCCAATGAAAGCCTGAGATTACGAGGTTCTTCTTTAAAGTGTGGCCATTTTTCCTCCATGTCCCTAAATGTAGAACCATCCACAGGAATTCGAAGAATGTCAACTCCACTTCTATTCCGTGCATGGTAATCCATAAATTGTGCTAAGCTTTCACACCTAAATAATTGTTGCATATGTGGAATAATGGGAATATAACGAAGAACCTTGCGAGGCACCTTTTTTGTTAGTTGATCTATTTGATATCTACTGATATGACATTCCGGGCATTCTGTTGCAAATTCATGTTGTTTATGATATATAATATGATCATTGGGACATGCATCTATTACTTGATACTCCATTCCAATATCTTTCATAATGCCAGATAAATCTCGGTATGAGCGAGGTAAAATATTTGATGGTGGTAACAAAAATTCACCAATCAATCTACAAAAAAATATAATTTGTTAATATAAAGAATATTAATGGTACATACTTCATCATTTATTTACTAGCGATGAACTAACAACAATTAAAATAGATGAAAAAAGATGACATATATGACATACCTTAACATCCGTGAGATTGCTATGTTGGATAAACCATTCATAACCTTCAAGTTCACCAACAACAATACAATAGAGAGAGGAGTTGTTTGGGAGCCTTCATAAAGGGGCTCATATGCCTTCTCAAGTACAAGTAAATCATGAACATCATCAAAGTCATCTCGATCAACATGATCAGCTGTGCCACTACATGTGTCATGGATCAATGTATTTGTACCATCATCTTCAACTATATTTTCTGGCGCATGATCATCTTCTTCCATAGGATCATTAAATTCATCTTCGATATTCATAGCTCCATGTTCCTCCACTTGCAAAACCACATTCTCTGGGCTGTGATAATCATATCATGTGCCCTAGGGTGCCCCAAATTTATAATAATGATAGACACAAATAAACCATGATCATGATCAAGTGATTTTTTATATATATCAAATATTAAAACAATATAAACATTTACAAATTCAATCAATATAAACACATATAATGAACAACTTACCAATGGACGAAAACCATGCCCCCCTTCAACATGACCATGCTGCCTACAATGTTTCTTAGTTGTTGTGATTAAAAGTCTTCTCGTCTTTAAGCCCTTGCAATTATTGCAAGGACAATAACATTTCCCATCACCCTTTCTTTTCAATCTAGCCCACAATCTATCAAGTGACTCTTCATTTTATTCTGGACTAATATTATCTGACATGATTTTTCTTTACCAAGCTTGAATATTTAGATCTTCAAAAAATATCAAACTCACACTCCAATAATTTTTAATCATAGATAGGTAACAAAATCTAATAATTATGATATTTTACACCAAAAAACTTCGGCATGCAACCGCCCCTGCAAAAGAGAAGATAGTCTAAAGTTAATGACCCCAAAAAACACTTTAAAATGCTAATTCTGAAAATTATTAAATTCCAATTTTACTATGATTTCCAATTGTTAGACTCCTAAAATTAGAATATTGAACTTGCACAAGAAAATCTAGAAATGAAATTCTCAAAATGCACAAGTCTAAAAATGAAATCTGATGAGATGTTGCTTTAAAATATGATTTTCAAACCTGGAAGTACAAATCTAAGTTCACAAATGAATTCTAAAAATAAAATAGTATGGCATAATAAAGAGTTTCATTTGGAGTGGACCACCCTATTATATGCCTTGATAAAGTTAAAAGATCTATGAATTTTATCTACAATATAGCCTGCATAGTCATCAGTCTTATTCACATCCCTGATTTGGATATCAATAGGCAACACTATTAGATGGCCTCCTTGAAAGTTCAATCCCTTAAGGGAATAATGAAAGTGTCTTCCTTAATGATTAAATCCATTTGACAAAAATTAGTGTATGGCTGAATAAGGATGATATCATTTTAGTGTCTGAATCTACCACATAGAGATTAGGTATGCTTACTCTCAAATAAAGTTGAATTATATAAACAATAGTCAAATGCCTCCCTTAACATAAAGGACAATCTAAAGTACTAAGGAATTTTATATCCTTTATAAGAGATTGCTTTTAACCAGTTAAAAACTTGAGAGGGTAATACATAGGTTGCAAGGAAAGTTAAAATTTTATCATAAGTAGCTCAATCCAAAAGGAAAAAATTAAGCATGCAAAAGCATGAGTAGGTTGACCAGCTTCACTAAAAGCACAAGTTATTTTTTATAACATCTTACCTAGATATTACTTGATAAGGTAAGGAGTGCTCTTTTCCACTCAGTTTCATATGGTGGCATATCTACACACAAATCACCAAATTGTAAAATAACTAAATAAATTGTATTACTTAATAAAACTGTTACAACATGTCATTCATGTCAAAATCAATTCTTCTTACCACAAAAAATTTGGTTTCCAATTTGACAGGTTCATCTTTTGATTCCTGTACCAACTTCTGAAGGAATATGGCAACTTATACTTCTACATGAGGAGACAATTTCATCTTCTAAACTATTCCAAAGAACAAAAAAAATATAAATCATATAATCTAGATGGTAGTTATAGCTTGCTAGATGTTTGGCAGTATCTAAAAAGTTTAAATGAACTGAGAAAAATAGAGAGGCCTTGACCTTCATTTTTTTATTGTTTAGTTTGCTGCTCTAAATATCTAACAATATAAACAAATTGTTTGCTTTCTTTCTTTCTTGTTCAAATAAAAAATAGATACATTTGTATAGAGTCAAGATGAATTCAAGAACTTCAGGTAACAGATATACCATAACTGCTTTTATAAGACACTGGCATCTAAGGTCTAAAATCTATTTCTGAAACTTGGAAAAGGAAAAAATACATCTTTATGAAGTAGTCTTCAAAAATATCATAGCTAAATGGCTCTAACTATCCACTATCAAACATTCCCAATTCTTTGTTCAACCCTCTAGGCTTGAATCTTGATAGCTATTTGACTCTGTAGCTATCCCTATGCCTTTTGATGGAACTTCAAATTTTCCTCTTTGAATCCCATTTTGTGTTCGCCCTTGTCCTGGTTTGCTACATTTTTTAGGAGGATGTTAAGGTTAGGTTTTACTTTGGCTTTCTTGAAAAATCCTAATGTCTTATTGTAAAACCTTGGGTAAAATCTATTTGGCCATTACCTTTTTGGAGTGGGTGCTAAAACGACTTATGCCTCATTACATCGTCTAGGTCGGGCCCCTTTTTATAACCGAGTTAAATGTTTTGCCTAGATTTTATTATTTCCTAAGTTTTGGTTGGCCCGTGCCCCATGTTTCAAAACAACCTTAAGCCATCATTTGTCGTTGGCCTAGGCGGTGTCCCCTACCTTCGTATTAATAAATGTTTTATTTTGCAGGGAATGTTTAATTGACCGTTGATCAACCATTAGTTGTTCTTAGTTGTTCCCCGCGATCCCATGATGCCCCCACCACAGAGTTTCAATTGATCGCGATATCATGGGCGAGCGCGACGTGTCTTAACTGGCGGTGCCGAATGAATAATAAAAATGCTTTAGTATATGCGTCAAGGATTTAATACATTATTTGGCAGGTTACTAAAGTGGCTAAAGGATGCACATGCTTAGAATCAACGGATGTGTTATAATCGAGGTGAAAAAGTTGCTCGACAGTTATGTCCAATGGTGAGAAATGATATAGATGAACACAATTGCTGGTGGTGGAGATCAATGGTTTCCCACCATCGTGTGATCGGAAGATGTAGGATGTTTATGGATTGCGATATCATGGGCAAGCGCCATGTGTACTTCCTTCGATAGTGCATACTATGGTGGGTCATTGGTGCTGAGTTGGCAATTACATCAGCCTTTTGAAGGTAGCCGTTCGATGATCTGACGAAAGTAAAATATTGACAGTTGGAATTTAAATTCCCATCAAATGTGATTGGAGCCATTGGCATGACATGTATGAGAGATTTAATGGCAGATGAGATGTTTAATGGCCCAATTCAAGTGACATAAAGCATGTTTCTTTCATCTTATTTCATCACACAACATTCAAGCATCCTCGCAAGTCAGTTACAGAGCCAGCGACAAATTTTTGAGCAATCACAACAAGAATTTGGTCTTCTGTGAAGAATATCCCATGAGTTGTTCTTTGAACTATTTTATTGCTTTGGCTATGGTTTTGTGAAGAATTGTGATAAGCTGGTCAAAGGGTTTGTTGATTATTAAAGTAGGGTTACTAGTCTGATTGAATTGTGCGAGATTGCAAAGTTTTACTGTAATTTAGTTATTTAAGTAGCCCTAGTTTGTTCAAGGTTCAAATTTTAAAGAAACCCTATTTTATTTGAGATGGCACCACTGAAGCAACACTTCGGCCATATGGATTATCTATAGAGGAATTTGTCTAATGATTTCCTCGACCAATTACCACTATCTACAAATGATAAAAGGAGGGGTGTGGTTTTGATGAATGGAAGAACCCTAGGTGAGGGACTAGTATGTAAAAACTATAACATTGCAGATGGGTAAAAGCACAAAGCTGTGTCACACTTTATAAAGGAAACGATTAATGTTGATCCAACTTTTAAACTTGGATCACTAAAAAGTAGCATATATGTTTTGAATTTTTAAATGATGTAAACTAGTAAAATATTTATTTTTTAGTATATTTTATGTTTGTATTTTTTATAAGAAATTAAAAAATTATTTTAAACTAGTTTTTCATAAATTAATACTATAATTTAGTTGCTGATAAAATGCTGAAAAATGAAGTTGCACAGGACGTCAAACTTTTTATAGTAAATTTTATTTTTTTTCTTTCAAATTTTTTGTGTGTATTTATAACTTGAAACTTTAGTGCATGGATATTATTTTTTCCAAATTTGAGAAATATATATTTGTATATAAGTATTAAAATGTGCGTGAATAAAAAAAAATTGTTTCCATCGGACATCAACATTCATATTAAATATTTATCTAAAATGGAAAAAAAAATATACCATTTTGAAATAGATTCTTTTATCTAGTGCATCATATTTTTTTCAAATTTTTTTAATAAGTTTTAGTATTTTTCTTTGGCATGGTAATCAACCTAATATTTTTTGCTAATAACCTACTTTTAGTATAAATAAAAGTAAAAATAATAATAATAATTAAACTATTAAAATAAATATATTTTTGAAAACTATACTTATGGATCTACAAAAGGGTATTTTTACACTTTTTTTAAAATGTTATTTACATGAGGAGGAGTTATTAAAACTTCAAGTTTTTCAAATAAATTTATTTTTTGGTAAATTGGACTCAAAGTGGTGCTCCATATATTTTTAGCCAACAATTTTAGTTGAATAAATTGTGGAAGTATCTAACTTAGCTAGAATGAATTTTACTAGGTCATATGTTTGACCAAAATTGATTTTTAGTTAGAAATACTTAAATGCAGTTGTGTTGATATGTTGGCTGAAAGTGTGACACAACTTTGTGATTTTACCCAGATGCTAGGGTTCCTATGACAGCTTTAGACATGTTCAAGCTCTGGTATGGACGACACAATTTACCTCACCCTTTCTCTAATTCCTGGAGATATGACATGGGGAGGTTAGTAGTGTCGAATGTATTCCCCGATGTGGACCTGCTCAGGGCTATGGCAGTACAATATGACCCTGTCACTAGGGTGATTAGGGATAATGATGGAGGAGTCATGTTGAGTATAAGCAAAGAAGAAATCCAATAGGTGTTTGATTTAAGTGAACTAAGTCCATTCTTGGTTCAAATTGATCTCGAGGAAATGAAGCAAGAATACACAAGATCAAAGCTATTGTTTAGGTTGAAGTTGCTTCCTCCTCATCTAGCAAAGGCAAGCAGTTCTACAGTTTACATCTGTCCCAAGGACAAGGAGCCTTTTAGGCTAAGCTACTTTTCCAACCATTTTTTTGCTACTTTCTACTCACTCTGCCAAATTCTGGGTTTTAGCCCAAACATTTTTATGCCCATTGCATATATGTTCATGGCGGCCTAGATACAACACCCAAATTTCTTTGTAATATATGATTTTGCATCTTTTCTAGCATAAAAGATGCATGATGGATTGCTGAAATTGCAAGTTGGAGATACTAGCAATCCTTTCTTATGGTATTCATTGCTTATGTATATGTTTTTGTATAAGAATGCTGACTAATTTTTGGAAAGGATGGAGTTAAGGAAGGACATAAATGGGGAAAGGTTACCAGTGCAGGTCTGGACTACAAACCTGTCATACAACAAGGGAAGCGCCAGTTATGTGCAGTTTGATAATTGATTTGCTTCCAAGCTTAAGGATCGACTAATTGTTAATGTGCCTAGGGTTCCTGAGGATCTTCATGACTTTCTCAGGCCTAAGGGGAGGAAGCTAGATTTAAAGGTTTGTCAAAAATGGGGTGACATCATTTTGTACCTTGTCAGCAGTGTCTTAAGAGTATATGGTTTCCAGGGAGCCCCACATATTCACCCTTTCAATGTGCCATCCAGAATGGGGTTTGCCGAAGTCATGTGGAAAATAGGTTGTATCCATGATGACAACCTGATAGGGAAGGGAAAAGGGACTCTCTTCTCTGATTACACCGTTGTATCAGATTTTGTTTTTTCCAAGGGTGGATGGGTTCATTTCGGGAGGTACTTTGATGACTTTCACTTGAGGAGTGGTCCCAGGTGACAACATGATCCAAAGGGTTTCTTTTCCTTATTCAGGCAATGAATTAAGGGTGGAAAGTTTTCCTATGAATTTAGTTTTCTTGAAGACTTAATCAGGAATGAATTTGACTTGAATAAATAGGAACTGAATAAGGAGAAGTGGATTGCCTATGAAAAATTGCTGGTTGCAGTACATAAAATGGATCCCAAGTATGATCCATTGATGGAGTTGGGTATGTGCAGGATCATGATGGGCCAAAAAGCGGCAATATGTAATGTATATGATGGCCCATGTGGCTGATGACTTTTTTTTTACCCAAATTTGATGAAATGAAAAGGGTTTTTAAAGGAGATTCTCAGCTTTCCACCAATATCAATTATTGTTTACTTTGAATTTAATAAATAATTATTATTCATTTTTTATTTGAATTACGACTAAAGTCCTGATTGATAGGGTGATTGAAGAACATCTATATCTTTCAAATGATATCACATTTTTTGAATCTAAAACATGTGTCACATTCTATGCTTCGCATACTATAGGATTAAAAAAATAAAATTGAATTTTATGAAGTTTTGACCAAGTTAAGGTGGTCAGACATATGAGTTTTTATATTTTTAAAAGCCGTAATAAAAAATTCATAATTAATTATTTACTTGGAAAAAAATTAAAAACAAATATGCATCACATCGGGACATGAGTCCTCGACTTATATCTAAAATATTGTAAAAGAATATTATCATTTTATTGTGGTTAGGGTGGTCAGATAGACGACACCTACTTCTTATTTTTTCACTAAAATTTAAGTACTACTACATTGAAATTTCAAATTTTCACCAAATAGATTTAAAAAAAAAAAAAAAAGACCTAGTAGTTTAGAAACTACATTCAATTTGCTACAAATTCTATTGTTACATATTTTTGAAATGATATAGATAACTTATTCAAATTTTTACATCAAGTTACCTAACTCTAATTTTTTGAATTTTTATTGCCACTTAAGGGCCTATTTTTTCCATGATGATCCTGCACATACCCATTTTACTCCATTCCACAAGAAGGTTGATTTCTTGATGGATAATTTTAGAGAAATTATGAACACTCTGATGACCAAGAAGGTCAATTTGGATTTGGATTTTGGTATTCAAAGACTAGAGGTGAGGCCTAAAGAAATAAGGCCAAATTATCAGCCTGCTATGAGCTTGCCTCTTTACAAGAGGAAAATGAATGAAAATAGTAGTGAGGAGGAGGAGGATGAGAAGGGGAAGCAGGTGATGAAAGACTCAGCTCACTTAGGACCGAAGATTAAGGCACTTGGAGGTGGAAAAATAATTGAATTGGATTCTCCACCTCAGGCTGATCCTACACTATCACCATTAGAGCCAAGCCCAAAGAGGCAAAGACTTGAAGAAACACATGATTCTCTGATGGAGGAAATAATTGTTATTGATCAAGATATGTAGGTTCGTATTCCATCCCCTCTTAGATCAACTAAATTGGTATTATCTGATATGGATGTAAAAGGCCAGTGTGTACAAGATGCCAGAATGGAAGCATGCAAGGCATTCTTGGATGATGATGCATTTGTGAAGACTCATGTATTCTTGCAACTAGTATGGAGGATGAAGTTGGAGGAATACCAGGCCAAATGTAAGGAGAGAAGAGAATCAAGGCCTCATCTATCTAATCAAGAAAATGATGATGAGGTGAAGCCTGAACTCATGAATGAGTTCAAAAGCATCACTCCCAAGGAAGGAAGAAAGCTGGTAACCCATGCTGGTGTTCTGATTCTGCCTGAATGGGACATAGCAGATGTTGTAGCATTCAATGCTCTCTTGAAGTCCAAACATCCAATGCAGAACACTGAGGAAGAGGTCAAGGCAACACTCCAAGATTTTGCCTTTAGTGAAGAGTATGAGACCCTCGCTATTCGGGCATTGGCACCTCAAGACAGAAATCCAAACGTTACTGATATTAGCTCAAACTTGAGGGGAGGGTTGATTATCAAAAGAGCTTCTGAAACCTTAACCATGAAAGCTGCAAACTTGACATTGAATGTGGCTAAATTGGCCCAAAAGACAGCTGAAAGAGAAGAAGCTGAGAAGAAAAGTCTGATGGAGAATCACAATATCATTATTGGGGAATATAGTAGAATGCAACAAAGAAATGTTGAGCTGCAGAATGAAGTAGACAGGTTGAAGTATAGGCATTTTGGGGAGTCTTGTAGTGTTCGAGGTACCTTGGCCTTACCTTCAACATCAAGGTTAGTACCCCCAGCTTCTCCAATTGTTTCCACTCTGGGATCTCCCATCCAGACTGCTGCTCCCAGTCCTTCATTAGAGCCAATTTAAGAGAAGACTGAGTACTCTGTAGATCCAACCAAAAAGAAAATGCTTAATAAGTTTACAAAACTACAGGAAGCTCTAAAAGCAAGTGAGGAGGGAGCAGTTGTTAAGAAAAATGAGGTTGTAGATATAGTTTCGAGGCACCTGAATGAGAGAGTTGATGGTAGACTACCAGCTGTCTATTCTTTATATTCTTTATTTTTGGATTCAATTAAAAATATAACCAGGGATCAGGAACTAGTTTTTCCTTTAATTGGGAAATGGATCCCTAGGGCCTATGATTTAGATGTTATGTATAAAACCTCTAGATTTGATGTATTTAATAGGCCTCAACAATTAAGGCCTACTCAAGACTTTGTGAAGTCACTACACGGTTTCCAGGCCTTACCTAATGATTTGAGCAAGAGGATTAAAGAGTTGGTAAAGAGTTTTGATGACTAGAGTGACACATCTTTACCAGATTTTTTAGATGCCCAAGGAAATATTAGATCACTGTAGCAATGGAAAGATAGGGTAGATGAAATCATCAATTCACATATCAAATTGATTTGTGATGACTCAGATTATGAAATACTGGTGAGTAGTATGGATAAAATCATTAACACTGGCACATTTTTGGAATCTTTTGAAAGGGAGGGGAATCAGGTAGCAGTAAAGTATACACCTTACAGTGCCAAGGTAAATGAGGTGGTAAATTTTAATTGGCCAACGGATGAGGAATATCAAGGATGGGTAGACAAGTACTTAACTGAAGAAGAATAGGATAGAGTCCACAACCGACAGTTAACAACTCAGTGGTTATGGTTATAACAAATTTTGGCTATGTCTTGGTGGCAATTTTGGTGCAAGTTTTCAAAGTTTGGAAAATGCAACAGTTATTCTCCAATGGACGAGATGAACAAGAAGATTCTCCAGAGACTCAACTGTTGTAACCAATTTTTGAAATGTCATAAGGTGGTCCAAGTGACCAGTGACAGGTGTATTTCTGGTCTGATACTTGTTGCTCCTTCATTTTCCCTATAAGAAGGATTTTAGGACTAGAAACATGGGTTAGAAAGTCAGATATCTTTAGGTCGAGTCTAAGTGAAGTTGCAGAGTGAATTTGTAAAGAGCCTGATATTATAGTGAAGATACTATTCTTAGGTTTGGTGTCATTCTGTTCTAGGTTTTAGTTTCATGGGTACTTAATTTTTAAGACAGTACTAGCATCTGAATGAAAATTACTCATTTCAAGCTCATGTCTCTCCATTGTATGAATATATTATTATCTTGAATAAAATGATCAAGGGTTATTTTGTTCATCTCACTGTTATGGTGTGTGTAATTCTCATTTTGGCTTTAATTCAAGGAATTAATTAAAATGCTTGAGTGAGGTTATAACTTATAGGTGAATATGTTCATATAAGGATTTGATAAGTAGTATTGGGTTAGAATATAGATTGATGGTATTGTAAGGCAATATTATCTAAGATTTTATATGATATGTGTCTAGAAGATAAACTTGGTTACAATAAAAAACAACCAACACCTTTGATATTATCTAGTTATGGCTCCCAAATCTATTGAAAATTGATCATTAGGGTTAAAATTGAAACCTTGCAAATATAATCTTTGTCCAAATCCATTAAGAATTTTCCATTAGTTATAAACAATTCCCTTATAAATAATTTGTGAAGTCAGGTCTAAAATCTGGAAATGAAAATTTGAAAATACACAAGACTAAAAATGAAATCTGATGAGATGCTTTAAAATATGATTTTCAAACCTGGAAGTACAAATTTGACTTCACAAATGAATTGTGGAAAAAGACAATGACTACCCTCAACCTAGCAATATCTTCTTGAGTTTTTTCTGATTTTTGACCTAAGAAAATCGTTGAGCAAAACACTGCATAATAAATAGTCGAGCTCATTTTTATTTATGTCCACCACAATTTAACTTTGCAAGTTTGTCAAAATTTTGACGAAATATCTTCGTCAAAACGTAGACGAAAAATAAAGTTCATCGAAATTCCGATGAACGTTGGGGCTAAAATTAAAAAAAACAAAAATTCGCACAAGTGCCCGATGATACATCTAATTATATAGTTATAATCAGAAATTTTCGTCAGATTTTGCAATCAAATGAGTTAGTGGAGGGAAAAAATGGAAAAGCGAAAAGCGAAAGGGAATGCACGACATATAGAAGAATAGAGATACATATAGGAGAATATCACAAAGAGAAAAAGATTAAACATGTCAATATAGGGAATACATGACACATAAATGCAAAAAGAAAAAGAAAATACTATTAAGGTGCATGTGCATTATTCTGCAAGCAAGTCATCCACCTCCCAATCTTGCTTAGTATAAATCTCGAGACGACGACTAGCGAGAGGAACAACAACAATCGCCGAACTAGCATCAAGATCAATGCTTGTCCTAGGAGGATTTTCATGAATGCTCATGGAAGAGGAGAATAGTGAATTCAAGGTTTTGTGTACCTCTTCATCTATTCTAGCATTCTCATCATCATCATCATCTAAGTTGATGACAATGGTAGATCGAATGACAATATCAGTGGTGGCATGCAGGATTGGTGGTGAGGGAGGTATAGGATTAGGTTGCGGGGGTGGGGGAGGAGGGTCATCAGGCACTATTTCAGGTAAAGGTGGATCAGGGATTGTAATGTTTACTTCATCAAGTGACTGGCAAGCAAGAGCATGACAATGATGCCTACATTCTCTGGCTTCTTTATTCCTTTTTGATTTTTGGTCAAGGGGTATGGGGGAAGGAGCAGGTTGGTCCACCATAGGTTGCTTATCATCCCTAGGATGAGGGACAGGAGGAACTAGGGGTGGCTCATCTACTTTCTTCTTAGATTTATACACTTGTTTGGTGTGAGGGGGAAGGATAGAACTGTTTTCATGATCATGAGGCCTCTTGGATGATGTGGAATAGATTTTAGGTGTGGATTGATTGGGCATGTTAGAGTCAAGTTGCAACATAGCTTCATCAAGGATAGGTGATTCTGAAGTAGAAGGGGGTATGTTGTGGAGGGAGAATTCAAAGATTTTCTTTGCTTTAAACTTTTGATAGGCAATAAAGAAGAAATCTCATCTAGGGGTGATGAGTTCCATGGGCTTAGGACAAAAGGCTTCCAAAGAAAATTTTCCTTTGGAGGAAAAAAGGATTGAAACCACTGTGGTGAATAGTGAATATTTCATTGTCAACAGGGAACTTCACACATTTGTGAATAGCAAATGGAACTGCTTTCATTGAACGAAGCCATGGGTGGCCTAGTCACAAACAAAATTGGTCTGATTGTGGGATGATAGAGAATGTCACATCTAATGTCTTAAGACCTATATTTGTAATGGGATGGTGATCCATCCAATCGTAGGGCATGCAAAACCATTATGTGTTTTAATCCATGCAATTGGTCGATTATAGACATCTTGAGAAATACCATGTAATACCAAAAACTCTTCGATGATCATATTCTCACCATAGGCAGGATCTATGAGTATCCCATTAGTGGGCTTATCATAGATTCTACCGGCTATGTAGCGAGGACCATTAGGAAGGTTTTTGAGTAGATCTTGGGATGTAAAGGTAATGTCAGAATATGTCTTGGTATGGCCCTTATGATGGATGTTTTCTATCGCACCAACCATCTCATCCATAGGGTTGAGATGGGTGGCACTCAAAAGAGGATCTAAATATGCATGTTGTGTATCAACATTCATAACATCAGTTTGTGAAGTTTTTCCAGCTTTGACAAAGGAAACATTGTGTTTAGCCATAGGGTTGGTAAAGATTTGTAAGTTTTGGTTAGGGGGTGACACAAACTTATTGATTTTATCGTTGACCTATTGGCAACGGATAGACAACTTGAGTCAATTAGGTCTTGCACAAGGTGCTTGAGATCCTTCCATTTTTCGATATCATGTCTGTTCTATCGATGAAAATAGCAATAAGCAGAGGAGTTATAAGATGGAGGTAATGGTTTATTGGGATCGCGTGTATGGACATGAGGTAAGGATATCATTTTTTGTTGGAGTAATTGAGTCATGGTATTATGAAGGGTGTCCGATAATGGCATGAAGGCACATTTAGGATCTCCATAATTGAAGGCCACAATAGATCTGACAGTGGCCACTTGGTTATTGGCAGGTTGATGGGTTTGAGATGGAGGATTAAATTGTAAAAACCCTTTGGTTGGTTTGTGAAATGGTTGAGAATTAGGTTGGGTTGAAGCATCAGACTTCTGACTCTACTAGAAGTGGATCTTGTATCATGACTACTAGTGGAGTTGTGATAATTGCAAAGCACTTGGCACACGTGCATAAAGGAGGGGAACTTCATGAGGGTGAGCTTGTCTTGGAGAGGTGTTAATAGGTTTCCAGTGAACATATTTTACAAATGTGTATCAGGTATCTTGACATCGATTAAGGAATAAAGTGCCTGATAACGAGAGATAAAGTAGGTTATCTTCTCATTAGTGTCTTGCTCAATCATCTCATGAGATTGGCCAAGGTTTTCTTAGGGGTCGTATGGACTTGGAACTGGTTAATAAAGGCATCCACTAGTTCATTGAATGAACTAATGGAATTATTGGGAAGGGAGGAAAACCAATCCAAGGTGACATCTTTGAGGGTCCTAGGGAACAACTTATCTAGCAACTTTTCATCAAGAGAAAAGTCACTACATAAGGCAGTATAGGCATTGACATGATTAGAAGGGTTGCCCTTCCCTCCGTACTTCTCAAATATATGAATTTATATTCCCTATGGCAAGGGGGTGCATAGGATGTCTAAGGATAGTGGATTGCTATGAACGTAGTGGGTAGGGGAACCATTTTGAATTTGGTTGATAGTGGATATTTTTTGTTGCATTGAGGTGATGGTGTGAAAAAATTGCGTAATAAGGGGATCGGTATAAGTGGTATGAGGTGGAAGGGAAAGTGGTGATGGGGTGAATGTAGTGGAAGGGGAGGTGAAAATGATACTTATGGGAGGTATGGTGGAAGAAGTTAAGGGATGTGATTCCACAAGGGAAGTAGGAACACTAGTAGGGATGTCGAGGGAAGGTACCACATTACTAATCTATTGCACAGTGATTGTCACGCTAGGAGATGCATAAGTGGGGATCAAAGTTATGGTTGATGGGGGAGGAGTGGAAAGTTTGATGCGACCAATGAAAGGAGTGGGTGAGTGAGATACCTTAGGTGTAGAAGAGGCATGTTTGTGATAGATTTCTACTATCCTCTTCAGAACACTTAGGCCATCATCATGGTCAAGTAGGTGGTGGAGGTTCTCTATGGCGGGAATGGTGGTGCCAGATATGTTCTCTAGGCTTACCTCATGTTGAAGGTCAGATAAATCAGCATGGATGTGAAATACCTTATCATTGGGGAGGTCATCGGTTTTTTTATCACCAAGTGTGTCTCCTAGGTGTAGGGAGTTGCTAAGGATAGTCTCTAAGCCTAGTGTACTATTGTCGATACTAGGAGTTGAAGCTTGAGAGATCCCAAGATCTACAACAATGGTGTTGTTATTAGATGCCATGAGTCTAGAGCTTCATCTCACAACAATATCAACAAGAGAAAACCAAACGCTCATACAAGGTTTGGTAAGGGTGGAGGGGAGACTAAGGCAATGTAAAAAAAAGAGACAAAAATATGTGTAACTAAGATTCTGTAACATAAAACAGAAATGCAAAACCAAGGACCTATAATGTAGAAAATTCTTGAAAATTTCCAGAGATCATAGAGTGAATAGTGTAAGAGGACTAGGTCACCCATTGTGGTGACTTAGTCCCAGTAGTGCTGTTTTTGATAATTTTTTGAAATTTTAACTACTTCTGATGCAAACAGAGAATGGAGATGCAAATCTTTTGTAATTGCTTACTGAAAATGTAATGCAAAGTGCATTCTACCATGAATTTTCACTAATGCACTTTTTTTACAAACCTTAGGATGCAAACAATGCAAAATTTTCAATGCAATGCAAGCTATTTCATAAGATGAAATGCAAAATAAGAAATTTACCAAGTTTTCTATAGTTGGGCTCACCAAAATATAAAACTAAGAGGGAAAGAGGATTCCCTTTACTAGGCCCCTAGGGTTTTTCACCTTGGACTGCTTGGTATAGGGAATGACTCTCTTTCCACTTGATGGTTATATGGTTTTTGGCGGTTGCATTCAAAGGAAGAGATTGGATGTGTTTGTGTTGTGTGTGAGAGAGGTGTGGTTGAAAACTGAAATGAAATGATACTAATCTAATCTTTACAATGTAAACAAAGCAAATTTAACTAAATGCAAGCTAAACTATATGCCCTAAATGTATGCCATTCTAGAAATAAACTAGAAGGTTCAGAACTCATGCACTTGGAAACGAAATTTTGTAGATGAGATGCCCTAGAATGATCTAAAATTTTTCTAAAATCAATAGGACATTTATGGCAAGTTGGGTGACCTAGTCCTCCTATTGAGAAATTCTATCAAACTAGGTTTTGAGGAAAAGGGTACCCAGAAATATAAAAACACTATTTTAGGCTTAGCATAGGGACAAGGTCGCTAATAATGGCGACCTAGTCCTCTTGGTGCTTTTGGAAGATTTAAGGTATGATTATGTGGGTCCCAGTTGGTACTTTCCTTTTCTGCAGCAGTCTGTGTCTAAATTTCTCAAAGATGACCTACAACTTGTCCTTTTGCTCCTCTTAGGGTTTGATGTCTTGATGTGACTTGAATGGAATGTTTGTACTTTCTCCAAGAATTTGAATCTTGCTAAATCTAAGTACAACCTGGAAATCACATGCAAAGACCAAGGAAATATTGGGGTTAGGAAATAGGGGTTTTCCTAAGTCAAACCCCTTCGATGGTAACTCAAACCCAAATGAGATAAAAATCAAAGGAAAGATGGTTGAACGATAAACAATACACATTCTCACCAAATCCTTTGTTGTTGAAGTCTACAACATACAAGAACCAACTCTAATGGAGATTGTTTGTGATGCCCTTGTGCTTGATTGCTTGCTTGGGAAGCTTGAGTGCAAGAGTACTTGTGAGGAGATGTAAAAGATGAGCTTGGGAGAGAAGAAATGAAGGTGAAAACCCTTATTTATACAACATATTCCCTAATTTCCCAAAAATACAACATGATAGGTTGACACTAGGGTTTTGGGGGCAAATTCAAGTTAGTTTTTTTTGTCTTAAATTTGAATTTTATGCCAAAAGGGACTAGGTTGCCCAAGGTGGTGACCTAGTCCACTTGGGAAATTTCAAGTGGTGGTTGGGAATAAAATGATGTTAAATGAGGTTTATTAGGTTTTCCTTGCGAAACACACTAAAGTTAGGTCTAAAAGTGTACATTAAGGGTTCAAATTAACATAAGAAAATAGTTAATTAGTGGATGATACACCTAGAAAGATGTGAAAATTCCTTAGAACACTTTACAACACCTTGACACAAGGTTTGGAAAGGGGTAGAAGGGAGTTATTTATGTGAATTGTGTTGAAAGGGTTTTAGGAAGATGGGAAGATGCGTTACAACACTTCACAATACCTTACTAAAACATCGTTAGATTATTGTTGAATTGCAAGTTTTCAAGACTGAATTAAGGCAAAACAAGGTCAAAATCCAAGGGAAAAGGCCAAAATGAGTGAAAAAGTGCCAAAGACTACACTTTTTGGTGACACAACCACTGATACCCCTTTCCATTCCCCTGATTTCCTTAACACACTAGTTCCTTTGCCCATAGCCTCTTCCATAATGATGAACAAGAAGGGAGATAGGGGGTCCCCTTGTCCAAGGCCCCTGGTAGATGCAAATAAGCCCTATGACATCCCATTTACTAGGACAGATAACTTGATAGTCGATATGCAACTTCTAACCTAGTTGATCCACTGTTTCATGAAGCCAATTTTTTTAAGCACCTCTACTAGGAATTGTCTATCCACTAGATCATATGTTTTGAGGATGTCTAGTTCAAGAATCATATTTAGATCCCTTTCCTTTCTAGCTGAGTTCAATGTTTCATGAGTTGTAATGATGCCTTCAATAGTTGACCATCTCGGGGCAAAGCCACTCTATTCTTCCAATATTATCTTGCTTAAAAAAGGTTTCAACCCTATTGGCTACGATTTTGGTGACCAACTTATAGACTGTATTACAGAGTGCAATCAACCTGAAATCCCCCATTGGCTAAGGGTCCTTCTTAGGAATTATGGCCAAGAAAGTGTGGTTTTTTGTGCCCAACATCATCATTTTTCTCCTCAATTCTTCCACTTCTAGGGTCAAATCTTCTCCCACAATACCCCAAAATTTCTGGAAGAAGCTCTCCAGAAACTCATCTGGGCCTGGGGACATATTAGGATTAAGCTGAAAGGTTGCTTGCTTCACCTCTTCCATACCGATTTTCTAAAATAGTGCTTTGTTTTGATCTTCTCCTATTATTGTTGGGATGTAACTTAGTAGTTTTTCCCATACATTCCTATTCTCTAGAGTTGGTCTATTCATAATTTCCTAAAAGAAATTTAATGCCTCCTCATTAACCTCCTCCATTGATTGTGTTTCTTACCCATACTCCCTTCTAATTGTTGTGATTCTATTTTTGCTCCTATTTTTCACCGCTTTTCTATGGAAATACTTTGTGTTCCTATCTCCTTCCTTTAGCCATGTTTCCCTTGATTTTTGTTTCTAGAAACACTCCTCTCTTTTTCAAGATTTCATCCAATTCCTCTTTCAGTGTTTTTTCCACTTCAAAGTCATTACTCTCCATTCCATTTGCTATTATATGTTCATTGAGTGTAACTAGCTCTTTTTCCACTCTCTTTCTCCTTGAAGATGTTTTTGAAATGTAACTTGTTCCATTCCTTAAAAAAAAATTCACATGGTTCAACTTTTTTCTGATCTTGTATAGATGAGAGTGGTTCCCAATTCTTACCTCCCCCCACCACTCAACAACTAGATTAAGAAGTTTTTCATCACTAAACCGTATGTTTTCAAACTTGAACGTGCTTCCTTTTGGGGATGTATCTAGTTTGATAAAGAGATGAAATAGGAAGTGGTCTAATCCAATGTAAGGTATTATAGTTGCTTCTTGTAAAAGATTCTCTCCTCCCCAATCAGTAAATAGGAGAAATCTGTCTATCCTCTCTGTGACACTAATGAAGTCTTTCCTCTTGTTGGTCCATGTAAAAGTCCCATTTTTGGTTTGTATGTCCATTATTTTACTATTTTCCACAAATTCTTGAAATTCCTACTGAATTCTTGTGGTTCTACCCATTTCTCCCCTTTTTTCTCCACAATTTCGGGTAGCATTAAAGTTACCAGCTAGGATTCCCTTCTCTCCCCTGATATTTTCTATGGATTTTGATACCTTCTACCATACATTTCTCTTTTTAGTTGTGGCTATAGGACCATACACATTTATTACTATGAATTGTTCATTCTTTCAAAGTCATTTGCATTTCATTATTATCCAATTTTTGTTCTCTTTTACCACCTCTCTAGATACTACTAGCAGGTTCTAAAGGATGCCTATTCCTCCTAAGTCCCCTTCAACTCCCACAAAATTCCCCTTCCACTGCCTCCACAAATTGAGTCTACTTTTACTTTCTTCTGTGTTCCATTTTGTTTCTTGTAGTAAGAATATGTCTGGTTTTGATTATCCAATTTGGCACTTGACCATGTGCCATTTGTTAACGGCATTTATACCCTTAACATTCCATGCTGTGAACCCCATTGCACCTAGGGAAGGATAAGATCATTCCTTGTCCTTATCTATGTTTGTCCAGCTGCATTTTCCGCCATCTATAGTTTGGCCCCTTCGTTCCTTTTTTCTTGATATTGGGCTTCTTTATTCTTGATTGAGATTGTTCAAGGGTTCTTTATTCCACAAGCTCACCCTCTTCTGCCTCCTCTTGGTCCTCCTCATTTGATTCCATCTCTACTTCACTTTCATTGTCATCTGCTTGCAACTCTTTGCCATCTTCTTCATCCTCATCTTGTATTATTTTTATATTGTTTTCATCTTCCTCCTCTTTCCCATTTCCATCATCCCCTCCTTCCTCTAATGGCTTTTTCAATTTATTTTGATTCTTTTCCCTTTTGCTCTCTTATCCTTGGGCTATTAGTTTCATTTGAAATCTCTTCTAACTATATAGAAATGTCTCTTTGTCGTTCTCTGATTTGTTCTAGAAGAGTACTTAGGTCTTTTTCTGATTGAGTTGCCACATTCACATTGTATGTTGTTTTTGACACAATTCCTTCCTTGTTTCTAGGTAACTCCCATTCAAATTTCTCTTTTTAGATCCTATTTCAATAATTTGATCTAAGCCTCTGATGCCTTGGGTGGAGGCAATCTACAGTCTCTCATAGTGACTTTCCTTTTCTACCATCTCTTTTTTTCCATTTTTCTTGCCCCTGTTAGGGCTATTATCCTTGTCATCTACCATTCTTTGAGAGTATCCTTCTTTTACAACCTCCTTGAATAAGCACCTCCCAATTTGTGTTCCTTCACATGTGACCACTTTCTGATGCCAACTTCCAAACTCAAATAATATTTCCAAATTTTTGTAGATTCCCACTCCTTTTGCAATTTCCACTAGGATATCAACTTCAACTTCTTTTTTTCCATTGATGAAGTCTTCATCGATTCCCAAACAAACCCCTAGGGCATCCCCTATCTTTATTAGAGCTTCCATGCTAGAGAAGATATTAGGAGAAGGAAAGGTTTGATTTTCATGATTATTTGTTTTCACATCCCCATATCCTATAATGTCTTCCCAAGTAGGAGAGGTAGGATTTTCATAGCTCACAATTATTGGATCTCTTAATATCAACATTTCCGCCACACAAATCTTTTTGTCATGATCATTTATAGTTGTATCCTTATTCACTAAAGTATTTTCAGAAGTAGGGGAGGTGTTAGGAGATGAATGGAGACTAGGTAAAGTACTAGCCATGATCTCAACTTTGTGTGTCATAACATCTTTCCAAGGGGGAGGACGAAAAACATGAATTTCATGATCTTCCATGATTGTATCGTCTTTCACCAAGATACCTTCGTCACCAATGAGAGAGATATCAGGAGAAGAACAATTATGGTTATCATGATTTTCGATGCTTGCATCCTCTTGTATCAAACCTTTAGTGGATGCTCTAGGAAAGATGAAGTCATCAAGGGCTTTATCTAACATTGCAAAGTCATCACTACTAAAGGGTTTGGATGATATGCACTTTCTCTAAGGTTAACCATTTTTTCGTTTGTTTCTTTTGATGTTTTTAGTTTTTAGTTTTCATTTTCTAATGAATGATGAATGCAATCTGATCTAAGTGAACTAGGAACTAATGCTGAAAATGAAAAGTGCAAGAATTTAATTCTATCCACAATTTCAATGAATGTAAATTATGCCACTTTGAATGATTTGAATGTAACAAAAGCTAGATGCAAACTTAAAATGCAATGTAAAGACCTAGGATGAAATGCAATTTTCAGATTTCAAACAAGGTAATTTAATGAGTACAATATGCAATGATCTAAAAATGAAATGTTGTGAATAAAAATTTGAAATTAAGAAATGCATGAAATGGACCAATTTAAGCTAGATTTTGTAAAATGCATGAAATGGAAAGTCAACCCAATGAAACAGATAATCAATGGCAACAAACAAAAGCTTAAAAACAAGGTTTTCATTGCTATAAAAGGTAGTTTCAGATGTGTACAGGGAATGATTCACCCAAGATGGCAAATGAGTCCCAGTAGGGTTTTTTTTCAAAATTTTCAAAAAAATTTAATTGAATTTTATGCTTTTTATGTTTTATGATCTATATCTGAGATGCACATGCAAATTTTGAGTGTTTTTTTAATGAAATTAGATGCAGAAATGCAAGCTATATGAGATTTCACTCATGCAAAATTTGAAACCCTAGAATACAAATTAACTAATGCAATATTAATGCAATCCAAATCTAGGATGATGATGGACTCCAAATCAGAAAAGAAGATATTCTAAATGAAGGTTCAGCAAAATGAAAAGTCAACCCACTAAAATAGATAATCAATGGTGGTAAACAAAAGCTTAAAAAAAGGTTTTTAATGCTGTAAAAGGAAATTTCAGATGTGTACAAGGATTGATATGCCCAAGGTGGCGAATGAGTCCTACTAGGGTTTTTTTCAAAAAAATTCAAAATTTTTAATTGAATTTTATGCCTTTTATGTTTTATGATCCATATATGAGATGCAAATGCAGATTTTGAGTGATTTTTAATGAAATTAGATGAAAAAATGCAAGCTATATGAGCTTTCACTAATGAAAAATTTGGAACCATAGAATGCAAATTAACTAATGTAAATCCTAATGCAATTTGTTAATGCAAGCCAAATCTAGGATGATGATTTACTCCAAATCAAAAAATAAGGTATTCTAAATACAAGTTCACCAAAATGGAACCGATGGAAATAGGGGAATGATGATTGATTGTATTTGCACTCACTTTCAAAGATATTCCACTCAAGGATAACCCTAGAGATCTCAATGCAAAGGAGATTGAGATCTTGCAATAGGGATGTCCTAGGGGGTAAGTGCAAGAAGTTGGGTCCACGAAGAAGGGAAGTTTCAGCCAAAAAAAAATTCTCACAGAAAACACGTACGCGTTATTAAAAAGATGTGTATGTGTTATGCATTTGGTACCCGAGCCTAGAAAAACATGTATGCACTAAAAAACGTGTACGCATTCTATAACACATACAAGTCATTTATTTAAAAAAAATGTTTTTTAGAAACAAGTTCCTGTTTTAAAATGTGTACGTGTTTTAAAATGGGTACTCATTTCTAAAAAGCATTTATTTTTTTAAATAATCAAATAAATAAAGAATTCATATGCATTTTGTAACGCGTATGCGTTTTTAAAAATGCATACGCGAACTATTAAAAATTTGAATCTCCAACCCACATGTAGCCTTGGTTTTAGGCTCAAGAAAGGCTTGGCAATCCGACCCTTAGCCTTTGACCTGTAACTAAAAAACTAAGGAAGATTGAAGAAGAATGTCCAACTTTGGCAATATGGTTGATCGACTTTTTTTTCGAATCAATCTATAAAATTAAAACCCATTAGAGAAAACGATGTCTAGTTTCCAAATATTTTTTGTTTTTTAATTAATTTCTAAGAAAACTACTTCTTAAAATTTAAATTTAAGGATTTTATGTTTTTTAATAACTTATTTTGTTTAAGTTTCTTGTAAAAAAAATTATATGGCATCAATCTTCAGAAAATTCTCTACACAATGAAAAATAAATAAATAAATGTTTAGTTTAGGTCCAATTATGCTGTGTGTACAGGTTGATTTTTAAAAACAACAATTAAGGTCAATAAAAATTCAATGAAAACAAAATTATTAAAAAAATTCCTCATCAATCTTCATGTTGTTAGCTTTCTTTCCCCAAAAGGAATTAGAAAATACTTTTATTTCGAGATCAAAAAGTGGTGTTCGTACACGTGCATGGTATGGTAAAAAAATTTAGGCTTTTAAAAAGTGGTTTTTATACATCCCTATCAAAATTTAATTTCTATCATCTCGGCATTTGAATAAATTACATATTTGGAAACTAGATTCAAAATGCTAAATTTCATATTATTGAATTTATGTAAGATTAATTGTGTAAGTGCCTCAAATTTTTAGTCCAAGTGTGACAAATTCTAAAAAACAACAAAAACACTTCCATTTTTTGAGCTTTTTGTGGACCCAACTTCTTGAATCAGCCCTAGGCACTGAATGATATCTAATGAGGGATTTAAGAACACATTTAGAATTGGAAAATGATATGCAATGCAAGTTGCAACACTAAACCCTATTTCAATGCAAATTAACTCTAAATGACCTAGAAAGATGAATGAAATGCATCAGAAAACTTTAAAACATAAAGTGTGCACTTGCAAAAATTATGGAGGCTTGAATGAAGACTAGAAATTCTATTGATCCTAAATTTTTTTTCTATCGGGACTCATTCACCATTCTGGGTGAATCAGTTCTAGTTTTGGATTTTTGCACATGAGCGGGTTTCAGCCAAACGAGTATCCAAATCTGCAAGGATCTTTGAAAAACACCTATAGTGGGATTCATTCACCACTTGTGGTGAATGAGTCTAGTTTGGCTTTTCTGGAAATTCAAAGTTTTGATCTACACCTCTAAGTATTCTCTTTTTGTTCCTCCAAGTTCCCGAATCTAAAACTCTGATTTTGAGGCTATAGATGACCTTTTAGTGAAGATTATGACCTTGCAAATGAAGACACAACTCCAATAATCTTGTATCCTAATCTTTAATGATCTTCAAGTCTTCAAAGCACCTAGATCTACAATTACACAAAGAAAGAGAGAAAAAGTGTTGATTGTTAGGGAATAGGGGTTTGCCTTGGTGAAACCCCTTTTAGGTAATTAAACTAAATGATGAAATAAGATAATGAAGCAAGAACAAAAAATAATGCAATTAGAACCTTTCCATGATGATAAATATTGAATTACTGCAACAATTGATGAAGAATCTTGCCCTTGAATGCCTTAAAATTGATCTTGAATGCTATCTTGATGACCTTGTGAAGACTTGGAATGCTTAACTCTTGAATGCTTGACTTGATGACATGAATGCATGATGTTGCTTGGATGAAATAATTATTTGAAAGCTTGTTTATATAGGAAATGCACTCAAATGATCATTAATTTGATCCCCAAGGTCGACATGGAAAAAATTTGAATTAGAAAACCACTTTTACCACTCAGAACCTTAAAAATAGGCCAAATGGGACTCATTCACCATCCTGGATGAATGGGTCCCACCTAGATGGGGCTCATTCACCCAAGATGGTGAATGGGTCCCACAGGGCTTTTTTTGGTCCTAAAGTGTCGGGGAGTGAAGAAATTAAGCTTATATGTTGATCTTGTTGGGTTTTTGATTAAAATATGCCTTGGGATGCACAATATGGGGTCATAGGGGCCTGTTAATGATGATATAAATGTTATAAATGCAAAGGGGCCCAAAATACAATGTGAAAGTGTAAATAAATACACTTTACAACACTAAATTAAGGAAAAATTAGGTCTATTTAGCTTATAAGGGCCCTAAATCCCATGTGAATATGTAGAACACATTACAACACTAGATTAGATCCACTTTGGTTTACAAGGATCCAACATTGAATTAAAGAAAACTTAAGTTAATTTAGCTTAAAAAAGGCCCAAGACCTAATGTGGATGTGTAAAATACCTCACAACACTAGACCAAGGCGACAACTTTTTTCATTGTTCCAGGTTTGTACTAGACCAGACATTTCCCAAGTAGTGGAAGTTCTTTCCAGATATATGTCTAATCATGGTAGAGTTCATTGGGATGTAGTTAAAAGATTCTTCATATATTTATATGGTACCTTAGAGTATTCCTTGTGTTATCATAGTAATTTTCCTGGAGATGATATTTTCCTTGATATTCATGGCTATGTGGATTCAAATTGGGTAGGTGATGTTGATAGCAGATGATCCACCAGTTCTTATGTATTTACTTTATTTGGTGGTGCAATTAGTTGGATGAGTAAGTGATAGGTTTTTCTTTCTTTTTCCACTACTGAAGTTGAGTATATGGAAGCTTCTCATGCTTGTAAAGAATCCATTTGGCTTAAAAGACCTTGTTCAAATATTGGAATAAAATAAGGTGCAACTTGACAATTTATTGCGATAGTTAGAGTGCAATATGTTTAACTAAGAACCTGACATTTCATGCTAGGACCAAGCACATTGATGTACAATATCATTTTGTTAGAGATATGGTCAAAGATGGCAAGGTGAAGCTAGTTAAGGTAGAGATTTTGATGAATGTTGTTGATTCTTTAACTAAGCCTATGAACACAAAGAAGTTCAAATGGTGTTTAGAGACTATGGGCCTTTCAACCCCTATCAATTAAGAGATGATGTTTATACACCCTCTCGTTGCTTTTGCAAGGTGTTGGACAAGTGGGAGATTTGTTGGGAAAATGTGTATTAACCTTGCAATTAGATAAGGTACTGTTGATATGTAAGCAATGAGGGTGGTACCCCATCCCCCCTGCAAGGGGTCCAAGGGGGTCATTCCCCTAGTCGGGGTCTCGGGGCCGCATGCCCTAATAGGAGCTTGAGGGCAACACTCTCAAAAGCTAAATTTTATGCATATTTTATTATTATATATCTAGATCGTTCATTGTTGGGTCTCAGATATGATGGTCAATATATTCTTGTCTTTACCTTCCCTAGAAGGAAACCCTATTTTATAAGGGTGTTGTATTACGATTGTGCATTTTGATGTATTTTGAGAGCCTTATAACAGTTGTGTTGTGTTTGGATATTTGGTTGGTGATGCTCCTATGAGAAGCTTACTCTACAATTATATTGTAATCTTTGTGATTTTGTATAATATATTGGGTAGCTTTTGGAGTGTGGGATGTTTCTCTTGAAGGGGATTTCCCATGTAAATCATTGTGTTGTCCACATGATATTTATGTTTAGGTTTCTATAATTGTTGTAAAGATCTGTAAAGCTTTACATTTTCCTCCTCTCAAGATTAGTGTAGGAAGTTTTTCCACTTCCTTAGCTTCTTTACAATAAAGACCTAAATAATATACACAATGAGTCCACAATTGATAAATGTGTATAATATATTTATAGTTATTTATATAAATAGGTATAATAGTTTAAATAGTTTTCTTTTTCTACTCATTTTTTTCAATCTCATCTAAATGATTTCTCTGTTTCTTACATAAATTAGTTAGCATCTATACAAAACTATGCATTTAAAGTAAACAACTCAATTTAGTCAATAGTCATCATACATTATAGAATGACACTAATCTTGTAGGGACCAATTAACTGCTTAACCATATTTTCTGGCTAGAAACTAAATTTACCATTCTTTACGAAAAACGTGATTCTAAACTTAACCCAAAGTCACATGGTGACATGGGGTATGGGTATGGCTAGAAACTAAATTTACCATTCTTTAGGAAAAACGTGATTCTAAACTTAACCCAAAGTTACTAGAGTAAATGTAAAACTATAATTTCCCTTTCGATAGTGGTCTACAATACATTTTAAAGCTAGTCACAAATAGATTGAATTTTGGGGCTATTGAAGATGTGGTTTTGAAGAACCATCCAAGAAAAGCTTCATTACATGTTGAAATGTTGCTAATTTTAAATGATAATTTTTCTTATTGTCTAGTTTTTTAGGTGGGTTGAATTTGTAGCAATGAAAGAATAATAGTTTAAGATAGAAAATCAAACTACTCTTGTAACAAGATTTTTTTATTTGAAGTATTGAAATCCTATATACCTCTCTATGCTAAACCATATTTTCTTCTATTTACCACAAGTTTATCCAAAGCTCAAAAAAGTCCTCTTCTTTTATGATAACATTGATGTGCAGAAGGTTTTGATCTATTTCTCTTGGTTGACATAGAATGAAGGCTAGTCATTATGGAATTCTAGAACACTGCCTCTTAATTTTATCATATTTTACAACTTAACCCATCCTTTGAATAGTAATTGGAATGTATTAGGCCTAGGGTAAAATCTTACTATAGAGATGTCTAAGATTGAAAATGTAGTTGTTCACTATAATGGAAACATGAAGCCTTGGTTGGAGATAGAAATGGTCAAATATAGCCTTTACTAGAGCAGTAAGCCTTCAATCAACAAAACATGCCAAAAAAATACTTTCAAGACTTTGAATAGTGATTGCTTAAATTCACTAGTCACTAACAAAATTTGAAGGTCTAAATTTTTTAGACCTATAAAGGGTATTACCAAAAGCCTACCTTGATTTTCCCTTTAGAATATAGTCAATAGATAAATGGAAAACACAACATCCTTAAAACAATGAATGATCTCAAAGAACTTTTAATCATGCACAATTTTTATCACTAAAATTAAAATGAATCTATCATCAAATAAAATATTAAAAACCAAATAAATTTGTTACATAGGTGTAAGAAAAAAGTTAACACATAAAAAGAGAAGAATGAAATATTAGGAGGAGAAATTGGTGTTTATTTGAAATTGTTTAAAGACTTAAATAATCTATGCAATGAGTCTATATGCTATAGAATTTGGTTTGTGAGAACAAGTACATTCATTGCACATGTCAATATGGCTATGTGCAAGTACGTTTGGTCCAGTATCATCCATATGTGTAGGTGTCATGATTATGAGGTTAATGTAGGTATGCTACAAAAAGAAAGAGATTTGTGTAGATAGGTAAAATTAGAATCATAATACATTGATTCTAGTACTTTTTCTTTTGTGTAATTTTATTTTAAATATATAGCATAAATTTGGTTTAAGTTGCATGTTAGCCATATTCAACTTGCACTATGGTCCACTATGTGTGCTTGTTGTCAGGTGTCACAAGTTTAAATATGTTTAAACATTGTGGCCTCATTCCTAAACTAAAATTTATAAATTAAAAAATCAACATTTCATTTACACATCTACAAAAAACTTGCTTCAAGCTAAATGATCTAGTAGCTCTAAAACCATGATATATATATATTTTTTCATTCATTGTGAATATATTGAAGCAACATACATGTTCATATGACATGCTAATGGAAAATACAAGCCATCTATGGTGGAAGAATTATTATTTTCCCCACAGGCTTGAGCTCCCACTCTTGACAACTATGCATTATAAGCATAGACCTAAAGTTTTTTTTTGTTTGTTTAAGAATTTGGTATTTTTTATGTTAGTTTTTTAGCATTTTTGCAATGTCTTATTCTATGACATGAATAACATTAAAGGAATTACTTTTTAATTTTCTGTTATGATGGTTGTTTCCTACAACCGTCAAGCTCTTGTTTGGTTAACTTCATGGATGCCAAGGGTTGGAGGGCCATAGGAATAAGATAGATAATTTCTTCTTCATTGTCAAAGATATTTTAGAGGTAGCAATTATTCAAAGGGTAAAAATGTGTAGCTAAAATCCAAGCTAATTTGGTTATCATAAGATGAACAATGACACTCAACAGTGTCATTTTTTGCCTAAATTCAATATGTGGGTTGAGGGATTTATAGTACAAGTAATACTCTAAGTCTACAACCTAGGGGCGACCCTTGGAAAACTAAAGGAAAGGATAGTATATGCTCTCTTAGGCTCCACTAGGGCTTTCTATATACCCTACATTCCATAAGCCAACAAATGTAATGTTTATTATTATACGGTGAGCCAAGGAATTTTCAATATCCATCTCTAGTTAAATGCTACCAAGGATAAGTCAGTTTTATGACCCACCTTACAGAGTTGTATATAATGATAAGCTTGTAAACCCACTATCATAGAGCTTATCAATTTGTTGAACTAAAAAGTTAATATATTAAACCTTTATATTTTTTGTACACTTCAGTTTTTTAACCTTGAATGTTAATATATTAAACCTTTATATTTTTAATAAACTTCATTTTGCTAACCTTAAAAGTTAATATATATTAAACCTTTATATTTTAACATGCATGGATTTATTAGAGGGTTTAATATTATGGGATCAAAATCATCTGTATTCCTAGATTTGAAGGTTACCTTCGATCCTTATCACCTCAATGATTTGAATGAGTCTATTATGTTCACCTAGAGTGCTTACATAGGAAGGAGGTATGGATGCATCAAGACTTTATGAAGGAGAAGAGATTGGTCTACTCAAATGGAACAAGAAGGATTATTAGAAATGGAAGATCATCCATTCAAAAATAGAAGACCACTCGATATGTAAATTTCCACAAATTTATTTTTCTTCAACCTTAATATTAAATTTAATATTATTAAGGATGGTTTTTAACTATGGTGGTTTTCATATATGATATGATATAATTTTATGTGTAGATATTATAGGTACCTCTACACATATTATGCATATAAGGTAAAGTAGAAAATATACATGAAATGGTAAACATTCCTAGCTAGTACCATAGCACACACAAATAAGTAAAATAGTAAATAGATTAACTATTGTTGTTTTCATATATGATAATATATAATTTTATATGATACGATATCATTTTTTGTGCAAATATAATAGGTACCTCTATATGGATTATGCATAGAAGGAAAATTAGAAAACAAAAGTGAAATAGTAAACGTTCCTAAGCAGTACCATAACACATGCAAAGAAGCAAAATAGTAAACATAATTAAAATAGTAATCATGTCTAACTATTATCATACCGTAACATCAAGTAAAATAGTAAATAGAAGTAATATAAAGTAAACATACTTTGATGTTCTTCTTTAATCTGTTGTATGCTGCAAACTCTTGGTAATTCTTTCTTCTTCTTCAATACGTTGTTTGTTGCAAACTCTTGGTAATTAGTTCTTCTTCTTCAATGCATTGTCTTATGCAAACTCTTGGTATTTTTTTCTTCATAGCATGCATTCTATTTGTAGATAAGCTAAGGTGGTGAAAGAGAAGAAAATCATAGATAGTCTCAAACGGTGATATACAACAAAATGCATAAATGCAACTGCCAGCTGAATAAGATGCATTAAAAGAAAATCATAAAAGAACTTCCAACAACAAACAAAATCTACAAAGAATGATATTGTACTTGTATTATGCATTTATTCAACCATAAAATCCATGTATTTGGTTTCATGCACTCTCCCAATTACTTTGTTCTTTTTAATGCATCGATAAGCTTTGTTTTTTCTACCATAAAGTTTTCTTGTAAGTAGTAATTGTGCTGCAAATAAATAGTAGAATTGTGTACTGTACCAGCCTAAAAATTATTTAAAGATGTGAGATGGATACCCAACTGAAACTTCGAACAATATGTAGTCTATTGTCTAAAAATACAACTATAATTATAAAATACATATTATTTCTTCAATTAAGTATCTATTTATATAGAATCAATAAAACCTATTAACTAAAAAAATTATTTAAATAAACTTTTCTATTTAAAATAAATAATATACAACAAAATAAACAACTAAATGAAAAAGAAACACTACACGAAATAAAAATATTGAAGAAACAATATAAAAAATGTGCACTCTATTTTCCTTGCAACCAAATAGAAGAGGGGGCAGTGTGAAAGCTTATAAGAAAAGTGAAACATTTATTATCTTCTCTAAATAAAAGTCTCACTTTTCTTATAAGCTTTCAGACCTATACGTATTCTATTTGGTTGCATTTGTTTTCGCTACGTTCTATAATAAATGTCTGAAAGCTTATAAGAAAAGTGAGACTTTTATTTAGAGAAGGTAACAAGAAGCAATGCGCAAACAAATGCAATGACAAGGAAGCTTCAACTCTCTTATCATATAATGACAAGTAAGCTTCAACTCTGTTATCATATACTTTCCAAAGTCAAGTGAATAGTATATTTGAAGCTCTAGAATCACAGAAACTTGTTAGGCCATCACGTGGGCAAAAATGAGAGCCGTGAAGACATGAGGAACGGTGTAGCCACAGGATATTACTCTTCTCGGATCGCCGAAGTTGCTCAGTTACGTGCAATTTGAAGCAATTACAAGTATAAAGTGGCAGATGATGGGGAAGGCAAAACAATGGGAAGTGATGGACTCGAGAGTTTTTGAGGCTGCCCATCTGGGAGATATCAATGCCATTCAAGATCTGATAGACGAGAATGCTGACGTTCTGGAGCAGGTCACTAGTTCCAGCCAGAATTCAGTTCTACATGTGGCTGCAAGAGCTGGACAAGCAGATTTTGTGTCTGAGATTTTGAGGATCAGACCTGAAATCTTATCCTACGTGAATAGTAAGCGGGATACTGCCTTGCACGAAGCTGCGAGAGAAGGACACTCGGCTGTTGTAAAGGTGTTGTTGGACAAAGACCAACGCATTGCTTACAAGGTTAATCAGGATTATGAAACGGCCCTCTTTGTTGCTTGCAAGGAAGGCTACATTGATGTGGTTAATGACTTGATTCAAGTCACTTCCTTGCTTACCCTCGACTTGGAGAAACCAGACGAGCAGACGTCTCTTCATGCTGCATCATCTAGAGGACATGCGGGTAAGTAATTCCTAAATTCATTCGTAATTGTAGCGTTTTATTTAAAATCATATGGTAACCGGTTAACCCTGTTGTTGTTCATGATTCCTCTGACAATTTGTTTATAATGGTGTGGTCAGACATAGTAAAGGAGCTGATTAAGGTGAGACCCGGGCTGGTTGGAAAAGTGGACAAGCAAGGAAGCAGTCCGTTGCATTCAGCTGCGCAACACGACCATCTGGAAGTAACAAGAGCATTATTAACTGCCGACCCGGAGATTTGCTACATTCTCGACGGCTCTGGCAGGTCGGCTCTCCATATCGCAGCGATGAAAGGACGGCTCGGCGTTGTTCATGAGATACTGTCCTTCAGGCCTGACTCTGCTGACGTGCTCTCCGCAGCCGGTGAAACATTTTTACATTCTGCAGTGGAATCGAACCAGATCGAAATTGTAAAGCACGTGGTTGACCTTCTTGACACATCCAAGCTTATCAGGACACAAGATAACGAGGGCAATACAGTTTTACATGTGGCTACGAGGAAAAAACTCCAGCGGGTAAGTCAGCAATGGCCAACAATTAAGTAGCCCTCCAGTGCAGACAAATTCTTATTTTGTCATATACCTATTAATAGATTAAGGTGATTGCAGATGGTCCGGTGGCTGGTGTCATGTACAACTGTAAACGTAAACGCAGTCAACAAACAAGGGTTGACGGCACTGGATATCTTGGAGAAAGAAGCGGCTCACTCGGGAGCGATGGTAATCGGGGCCGCGCTGAAGGAAGTGGATGCCAAGCGGGCCTACGAGCTCCCCTCGGAGCGCTTCAAGCGGGACGACCTTGCTCTCAAACGTAACTTCAGCTCTATTAAGCACCACGTTCGGGCTCAATTTTTCCAAACGGCCGACACGAGCGATCGAGTGAACGGCATGGAAAAAGAACTGCGGCAGCTGCACAAAGAAGGAATTAAAAATGCAGGCAACACTGTGACTGTGGTGGCGGTGCTCATCGCTACAGTGGCCTTCGCTGCCATGTTCACCGTGCCGGGCGGTCTCCAAAACGAGGGCGAGGACGAAGGCACTGCTGTTATGGCACACACCGTCGCTTTCAAAGTATTTGTAATAACCGACACCGTGGCTTTGTTCTCGTCGTTTGCTATAGTTCTGATTCTCGTGACCGTGGTGCCCTTCCATAGGAGAGTCTTAATGAAGCTTTTGTTCTTCATCAACAAGATTATGTGGGTAGCAGTTGGATGCACTGCTTCGGCTTTCCTGGCTGCGGGTTATGTTGTGGTGGCGCCCAAGACTATGTGGGTTGCAATTAGCATGTGTGTTGTTGGAGCAGGAAGCATGGTCTTCATGTTCACTTCTCTCGCCTCGCTTGTTGCTGGCCATCAGATGAAGAAAGCCCGACTCCGAAAAAGGAAGAAGCGGAGAAATGGTGAGCGTGTGGGAAGACCAAGATCGAGAGACCCCGAGGCAATCATAATACACGGGGGAGTAGATGAATATGAAGGGAATTCAGGGGAAACGAGCGAGAGATTACCTCGGAGACGGAACCATTCTTCTTCTGATTCGGACTTTGAAAGCTCTGAAATGGACGGCTTCCATCCTCTGTAACCACACAAAAACTATCAATGGCCATTGGTTTTGATACAGATCAGGAACTTCTTTCCAATTTCCTCTTTTGAAAAGTCTCCATATTATTTTCCATCTCTGCCGTCAAACTCACGGTGGAGGTCCCCATCTCTTGAAGGTGGAAAATGAGATCTTTCACAAGTATTCTCTTTCTAGTGTGATTAAAATATCTTCTGCAAATTAGATTTTATAATATGCAGCTGTTGTTAAATTAACAAGGAAAAACAAATGCGCACTAAACCACCGACAGCTAATAGTAAGTATAGTTCAGAATCTAACTCCGTAAAACCACAGAATCTTAGTAAAGCCTATCCGGCAATGGTACGGCTCAAGATCGAATTTCGTGGCCTCTCATTAGACTTTTCTTCCGCTTTAAATTGTATTGCTTGCATAAATGAGCTGTCTCGAACTTCAGTGCAACAATTAACGTGTCTTTAGAAAATAGAACAAGTGTATTACTTTTCTTGCGCTTTTAGTTTTGTTGTTTTAATAATAAGTGGAACGATTAGTCTGTCTGTATTTAAATGCATGAAAGAGATAGAATGTTAAGAGAGGAAAGGAAGGAGCGGGGAAATTGTGAGCGTGTGGGAAGGTCAAGGTCAAGAGATTCCATAACAGAGGAGATAAATGTGAAGGGATTCAGAGATTCAGTCGGAGACGTAACCACTATTATTTAGATTCAAACTTTGAAAGGTCAGACAGGGACAGCTCCCATCTTCCGTAAACATTAAAAAACAATCAGATTGCAAGTGGCTTTGCGTATAGGTTTCGGGCTTCCTCCCAATTTGCTCTTTTGAAAAGTCTGCACTACTGTTACCTCTTCGTTGTCGGAGTCACGAAGGATGTCTCCATCTCTTCACGGGGGAAGATGAGATTTGTAGAGATATTGTCTTTCGTTCAAATTTTAATGTTGTTATTGAATCATCTTGATTTCCATGCATTGACGAGATAGAAATTAATTTTGTACAAGGAAAAAACAAAAACGAACTCCAACAGTTAGGGGAAGGGTACTAGTAGTCGTTATAGTTAAGATTGTGCAATGTAGGTTTCTAAATGGTGTGTCAAATTGACTTGATTTTTTTGGATTTTATTTGAATGGGAGTTAATAACTTTTAATGGTTTTTTTGGCTTTTGGGGGTTTCCAACAAATGCGTGAGGCTTCACTAAGCGCAAAAGGGTAAAAAAGTGACCATTTAGACTTACGTCCAAAACATACCCTCTCCAAATCCAATAGCCATTCACTTTCACCATTAATAAATATTAAAAAAAATATTTTTTGTGATTGTAGTGTTAGAAAATGTACTCTTTTACATTTTCACATTATGTTTGGGTCCCTTAATTAATTGGAGTTAATTAAGCCTCTAATTCATCCAATTATGCATTTACAAGCCTAATTAATTACAATTTCAAAAAGGGGAATCATGATTTAACTAATGCAATTATCATTTTTAGCACCTCGAAATGAATAAATTCTAGGAATTCAGGTCACGACCCATTCACCTTACTAAATTTAAATTTTTTATATGTTTTTGGCGACTTATTTATGATCCAAATTCAAATTTCAAATGTCATCTTGTAATATTTAATTTTATGGAAATTAGAAAATTACCTATAAATACAAGGTCTTTTTATCAAATTTAAATCCTAAGATATCTAGAGTTTTCATGTAAGCATTCACAAGAGCTAAGATCATTGTCAAAGGTGTTCAAAAGCAGATTTCTCAGTCATTTGTGGTAGCATTCAAGATCTCAAGCATTGTGTCAAAGTTATCTTCATTCATGCATGTTTTGGAGCTAACATTGTGATGTAGGTTTCAAGCATTCAAGTCTAATTTCAAGCATCAAAATCACATCACCAATCAAGCCACTTCACACAAGATCAAGACCTTGGAGTGATGTATTAGATTTCAATCCTTTAAGGGAAATTATTCAACGGTTTGATCTTAGGTTGAAGGAGGATTGAAAATTCATCAAAAGTGAAAAATTGCAAAAGTTGTTAAGTTGTCAACATTGTCATGAAGTCAAAAAAACTCACTTTCAAAATTTAGTTCTGAATTTCCAACTGTGAAACCTAAAGGAATCAAGAGTGCAGATCCAGGAGTAGAGGACTATGAAAGCATATTTTGAACCCCTAAAGTAAGACCCATTCCCCCTAGGGTGAATTTGTCCTAGGAGGACACTCAATAGAGGCTTTTGGTGATAGGTGCATAAATTCATAACCTTCTTAGATCTGCTAAAAATTTCTAGATTTTGTCAGATTAAGGTTTCAAATTGATGATTCAAGTGTTGCATTGCATAATTGGGTTTGTTTACTATTTTTAGTTTTTTTCCCCAAAAGTGTAGTTTAGGTTGATTTACCTCATCCTTAGTCATAAGGAAAACAACAAGATATCCATCAAGGTTGACTCACCTAAGGGTTGTAAGTCAATCTTGCCCTATGGGATCTCTTTTTCCTAATAAAACAAGGAAGGAAAGTGTAGGTGCATTACCCCCATTCATAATCTATCACCCACATTTTCCCCCATTTCATTTTAGTGAACCCTACATTATACATCATTTTTTTTGAATTTAGAGTCCATTCAAACCCAAGATCTAGGATTTGCATTAGTTTGTATTGCATTTTCTTAGTTCGCATCTCATTTAAAGTAGTTTGTGAAACAAATAAAAATGGGGTTTGGGATGATTTCATATGGTTTAAGACATAGAGCACACCCACTTTCCATTTCATTCAAGGATATCCCTAGAGATCTCAATGCAAAGGAGAAAGAGATCTTGCAATAGGGTTGTCCTTGGGGATGAATGTAAACTAATGAGGGATTCATAACCACGTAAGAACTTGGATAGACAAATGCAATGCAAGATGTAATGCTAAACCCTAATTCAATGTGTAGAAATGCAAAATACACACATACATCTAATCATACTTCATTCATCGTTATTTCATCTATTAATTAAATAAACCAATTTAATTAATTCACTAAGCTTATCTCTTTAATTAAATAAATTCAATTATTTAATTATCTCCTATAGTTCCCGATTTAATTAAATCGCATATATTTAATTAAATCACTCATATGCATTTTCCTCTCATTTGATTTAAAACAAAAAAATACAAAAGTTCAAATCAAATGCCATATCACCTAACCTCCTATTAGATTAATCAAATCCTGATTAATTTACTCCTAATCACCTAAATCCTCTAGATTCATCAACTTGCATGATAAATCATTTAAATTGATTGGGTGCTAGCAAGAAGTTGAGTCCACTTTTTGGTCAAAATGTGGAAGTGTTTTCCTTGATTTTCAGAGTTTGACACATTTGACCTTAAAATTTGAAGCACTTAGAGATGAAATCTTCAAACAAGTCACTAATCATAAAATGTAGTACTCGGAGTCTAGTTTCCAAATATGTAACTTATTTCAATACCCACATTGTACAAATTGAGTTTCAATAGGCTTTTGTAAAAACCACTATTAAAAAGTCATTTTTTTAACCATACCATGCACGTGTACGACATCGATATTTTTACTTAAATTATCATATTTTTCTATATCCTTTTAGGAAAAGACTTGTGATTCACTGAAGCGTGCCCCAGATATTTTTTTTTGTAATTTTTTATTGAATAGTTTTTTTTTTGTTAATTTTTTATTAGGCATATTTGACGTTTAGAAAAATCGTCGTGTACGACACACATAAGATGACCTAAATTTATCATTTTTTGCATTTTATTTTTCTAAATTGAAAAGAATTGTTTGAAGTTTTCCCTTGTGCAATCCGTTTGTCAAAATGTTATGTTGATCAAAAGTTATTAAAATAGTAAAAAACATTGATATTTAAAGTTTATGGACCAATTTCATCAGAAATTAATTGAAAAATAGAAAAATAATTCAATTGTAAAAAAAATTACATATTTGAAATCTTCATTGTCTCATCCAAAATGGGTTTTAATTTCGTTAAAAAATTCTGAAAAAAAAGTCGTCAATCATATGTCCAAACTCGATTTTTTTCCGTAACATTGTTAGAACCTTCAAGTTGCAGGTCAAACCAGCTTGAAGGCCTAGGTTTGGACTCCCAAAACTTTTCTTGAACCAAAATCCAAAGAAAAAACCTGACCACAAGGCCAAAAAAAGTTCAAATTAAAAAAAACAGGATCTCGATTTGTAATCGGGATCTCGTATTTAAAGATACGGGATCCTGTTTTACTCAGGATCTCGTTTCCTATAATTAAATCCGGTGAGCGTTGACAACGGAACAGGATCCCGATTACAACTTGGGATACCATTTTAAACTTGGGATCTCGTATTTAAAGATACGGGATCTCGTTTTAAACTCGGGATCTTGTTTCCTTAAATTAAATCTGGTGACCATTGACAGCGGAACGGGACCCCATTTAGAAACAAGATCCCGTTCTGTTGTCAATAGTCACCCGATTTAATTATAGGAAATAGGATCCCGAGTTTAAAACGGGATCCCGTATCTTTAAATATGGGATCCCGATTACACATCAGGATCCCGTTTTTAAAGATACGGGATTTCGTTTTAAACTCGGGATCCTGTTTCTCTATCAAATGTGTTTTTTTAAATATTGTCAATTTTTATTGTGAAGTCTGCAACTTCACATGTATGACCAAGAATAGTAAAATTGCTCTATTTTTTTCATTGAGCATTTTTTTTACAAGTGGTGACTTGCTTTTTTGATAATTTTTTTCAAAGGAGGCATGAAGAAATTAATTTTAAAGTAGAATTGTGCTAGTTTTCTACTTGTTTTGAGGAACACAAGAGGAAATATTTAGTCCTTTTAGGTCTTCAACTTCCAATTTGAATCAATTTTTTTGAAGAATTTCACTATTTACATTCATTTATGCTTGAGAATTTTATAATCATGGGAAATAAATTTCGTAATAAGAGGAGGAAGACATTGACTCCTGAAGAAATTGAAGCAAACAAAGAAAAGGAGAGACAGAGACAAAGAGAAAGAAGAAAGAGAATTAAATCAATGAATGATGGGGCAGCATCCAATTCCACAACTATTGAAGATGCAAACATAGAGGAGACCATGGTTGTAGATGAAGTGAATTTGCAAGAAGTCAATTTGGAGAAGAATATGATTATACAATCAAGTCCTACTATGTCTTCAAATCCCTCTTTCAATGCTATGGATAATGTTTCAATATGCACAAATCCAGGCACGTCTTCAAATCCACATGTTAGTGAATTTGTAAATTCATATGTAGAAATTTTAGAAGATGCTGGACTTAACGATGTTGACATTGATAATATTCAGAGAGATGAAACTTTTATAGAATTTGTTAGTGAGAATGATCCTTTTGTTGAAAATGAAATTGAGAATAATCCTGTTATTGAAAATGAAAACAAAAATCGTTTTGTTGATGTAAATGAAAATGAAAACCGTTTTGTTGATGTAAATGAAAATGAAAACCATTTTGTTGATGCAAATGAAGATGAAAATGTAAATCGTTTTGAAGTTGAAAATGAAGATGAAGATGAAAAATCTAGAATGTGATGTTGAATTTAATGAAAACACTTTTAAAAAAAATTGAAAGTGGTGTTTTTGATAATCTTCCTGGTCAAATTTCTTGGAGGCAAATAAAAACACATGCAAATAAAATATACAGCGAATTATTTTATCATAAAAAACTTACAATTCAATGTCAACTAATGATGGAATTGATGAGAATGCAAAAAATGAGGAAAATAATGAAAAGGTTAGGCTTTTTTGTTAAACCAAAAAGAAAAGATCAATCATTGAAACATGCTATGTGTACTGTTGCTAGTGCCATTCAATCGATTGGAAAAAATAGTCGATCTAAAGATAAAAATGCAGCAAGAAGAGATATAACAACTGATATAGTTAATAAAAAAACTTTGAATAAAAGAATGGTAAGAAATATTAGTGAAGTTTTAAAAATACATCCTAAAACATTGCTAAGAGTGGCAAAATGAAGAATAATTATAGAAAATGATCCTATCAACCAATGTTGGAGTTTCAGTGGTCGACTCCCAAGGTTTGATATGAAATTGAATGTTGAAATTAAATCTTTGATTGAAAAATATTGGCATGAAAATACTGGGGTTTCATCTAATGCTAGAGATGTTTTAAAATTAAGGGTGGGGTCCAAAGTTCGCGATCCTCAGCCAAAACACTTATTAGATACAACACAAACTGAATTTTATAGAAAATTTTATGGTGATTTAGTGTTACTCGATAATATTAAAATAAGTCAAAGGTCTTTTGAAAAATGGAAACCGTGGTATGTAAAAATTAATAAGCAACGAATATCTTGTTGTTGTAAAACACATGTTCAATTTCATTATTTTTATGATGTTTTTTGATATATACGTTGTACCTTGCATACTAACATGATTATACAGGAATGTGGTATTAATATGCCACCTAAAGCAATAACGGAATTTATTTCAAGTTTGTTTTGTGAAAGATCTAATGGTAAATTATTTTATTTAAGTTCTTGTATTTCTAAACAATGCATTGACTGTGGAAACCTTTCATTCTTAGGAATTTGTATGCATGAAAGTGTTGATAATGATTTTGCACAACAATTAGTAGAAGTTAAAAGATTTAAGAATGTTCACTATTCTTTAAAAGATGGAAAAATAGGAAAGCGTTGTGATTTAGTTATAGAAAAAGTTAGTGTCCATGCATTCATGAGTGAATTTAAGAATAAGATAGTACCAAAATATATCATGCACTCTCAACATGCTCAATGGCTTAATGGCCAATTTCGTGAATGTAGAAACACATTTCCAATTGGTACTATACTTTCAGTGGTTGATTTTGCAAAAAATTATATTCTAGCTCCGCAAGAGGAAATTCAATCACAGTATTATAATTCAGTGCAAGTAGCTATGTTTGTCCATATTGTTTATAGACATGCAAATAATAGCACTGAGGATGATAGAAAAGTTCCGAGGGAGTATCATTTTTATTTGAGTGACAACTGATTACACTCATCAGAGTTTGTTCAATATTGTTTTAGTATATTTTACAAAAAATTAAGAGAAAGAGGAATCCATATGGAAGAACACCTCATATGGTCAGATAATTGTACGGGGTAGTTCAAAAATGCTCGAATGTTCTATTGGTTAAGTAGGATTCACAAAGAACTTAATGTCCAACATATATGGATTTTTTTTAAAGATGAGCATGGTAAAGGAGAACATGATGGAGTTGGTGCGTGTATCAAAATAATTCTTGCTAGAGAACAATTAAAATTTGAAGATGCAGTAAAATTTAAAGATGCACGTGGGATTGTCGATTAATGTAATACAATATTATCTACACCTGGTTTGAGTGAGTACTCTAGAGTTCATCGATTCTTTTGGTTGGTTGAAGAAGATAACATTGTACCTAGAGTTGACTGTGAGACAATTAGTGGATCTACTAAATGGCATTTGTTTAGGAGTTCGACAGCAAGCACATGGACTATCTAGACAAGGGAGCTTGCATATTTTTTCCAGTTTTGCATCTCAGGAGATTGGGAAGCATGTGAAAATACAGAATGGGTTGAAAAGTGGGAACAAATATTGTTGACACCTTCACAAGCACATGATCAATATGAAAGAACTATTGAAGAAAATGATCAAGTGTTTGCATCTGAAGACTATGACCGTGTTTCAGACCTTGTACAAGAAGGTAATTTAAGTCAATTTATTTCATTTAATTTTTCTTTATTAAGTTATTTTGTAATACTATTTTTTTTATATTGATATGCGCAAGTTATTAAATCAATTTTTGTTTGCACGACATGTGTATGCTGTTGTTGTACCTGAGGGGAATGAAGAGCAAACAAAATATTGATTGGCTTGTTGTGTGGAGAGTAAACATAAGTTAATATCACCTCGAGAAGATGATGATGGCTATCATTATCCAACAAGTACCATGATCCCCTTAAGACATCCCCTTAAGCAAATTTTGATAATAATTTTTTTGATCCCCTTAAACAATATTTTAGAACAATTTTTTCATCTCATTAAGAAATATTTGAGAACTTATATGATGATTGTTTTCATATTTTCCAGTAGGATCGGTTGTGGTTGTTGGCACTTGTCTACGAAAATACCTAGCAAGGAAGAATGGTCTACCTGCATTCGAAGATTATGAACCACATAAAAAAATTATACATTATTCACATTTGGTGGTGGCGACAAATATAAAACTAGATCGGTATCGTGGAAGACCTACAAATAAAGTGTTATGGACAATTTCTATGGAAGAGCATGAGACAATCATAGATGCATTGCAAAAAAGAGAGGATGCAGATGGTACAATGGAATAAGTAAATATAGTTTAAGTTTTATATTATCTTTTTAAATAGAGGTAATTATTAGTAAAAATATATTTAAATACATGTTTTGATTACATATTGATATTGCTTGTACATTAATAGTTTAAATTGATTTATTATCCTTTTTTTGTATCTTTAAGACATCATTGCATTGATCTCATACTTTGAAACAAAAAGGAGAGGATGCATGGATTCAACCTACACACGTGTGGAATACTTTTAAATGCGGGTACTTGAGTTGTGTACATATAGTTAGTTTTATATAAATTAAATTATGTATGTTTTGATGATTTCATTGATATTGCTTGTACCTTTTTGATATTAGGTGGTGTGAAGACCTAGTACATTCTGGGCATGAGTTTGAGATGTTCTTGAGATGGCATATCCAAATTTTGTAAACATTGTTTTGAGATGACATATATGTACATATATGTCCTTGTATGTCTTCAAATCACTAAATTTCATGCATACATTATTGTTAAATCAATTATATCTTTAAGATGTTGTATTATGACCCCTTAAGACATTCCCTTAAGACATTGTATTGTGACCCCTTAAGACATTGTATTATGACCCCTTAAGACATCCCCTTAAGACATTGTATTATGACCCCTTAAGACATCCCCTTAAGACATTGTATTATGACATCCCCTTAAGACATTGTATTATGACCCCTCAAGGCATCCCCTTGAGACATTGTATTATGAACCATTAATACATTGTATTATGAACCGTTAATACATTCTATTATGAACCCTTAAGACATCCCCTTAAGACGTTCTATTATGAACCCTTAAGACATCCTTTTAAAGCATTCTATTATTAACCCTTAAGACATCCCCTAAAGATGTCGTAAATTATGATTTATTGACTAATTATTGATTGACATGAATTGAATAAGTTCATTGACTAATTATAGCTAATTATTGAATGTACATATCATATATGAGATCACTAAATTTTTAAACTCTAAATATTAAAATGTCCTATTAATTTCAACTTTAATTTCACATGAAAGTCCTATATTAGTATCTTGACTATGAACATAAAATGCCTAAATATATATGTGAAAATTAAAATTTCAAACAATAATAAAGTCCATAATTTATGTAAATATATTAAGTGCATGAAAAAAATTCCATCATAGTACAACCCATGAACTAAAGTCCAACTAAGTACTCAAGAACCGTGAATTATAAAGTCCAATAGAGTACATGACAAACCAAAAATATAGTCCACAAAATAAACAAATATAACCCAAAAAATCATGTTTCTAGGTCATGTATTGTCTCTATAATCAAGAGACTTCTTCGTGCCATGCAGACTATGCAGATGACCTGAAACACTCTGTACAAGAGAAAGATGAAATCATATGTAAGACAATGAAAAACAATTTAATGAAAATTTAATTTATAATTCATCATATTAAAATTAAATTACCATCATATTTGGGTTTGGATGCTCTACTGCACCTGAAGCAACCTCTACATTCTCTGAATCAATCTACACAAACAAAACAAAAAAAGTTGAGATTAGACGCACAAGTCTACAATTAAAAATGATTTAATTGAAATTAATTTATAATTTATCATATTTTAATTTTACCATATCCATAGGTTGTGCACCCTCTTCTGCAGGACATGTTTGTACATTCTCAACTAGTAGATGTGTCACATGCTATAAAAGAAAAAAAAATTAAAACATGTATTAGCTCAAATTATATTAATATTCAATTTGAAATTTAAAATTATTTAGTTATATATTCACAATATATAATTTATAATTGAATTTAAATATAATAAATTTTTTAAATTACCATTTGATCTGGAGCCTGCTCCACATGCCCTCCTAGAGGTGTAACTATGTCTGGGTCAGGGGTGAAAGTCGCACTAACAAAGTCCTAGAAGATCAAAGTTAAAGCATGTACATACTTGAATTAGGTAAATATATATATATTCAAGTTTGCACATTTTGTGTAGAAATTTATTTAAAGAACCTGAAAATCAAAGGCCTCACGAGTAACCGCAGAATCTAATGTTTGCCCGATGCCCATTCTGATTGTGGTATCAACCTAGATAGACATGTAGACACATGTAACACAAGCTTATAATATTTTCAAGTGTACATGCACATTTCATATATGTATTGAATTAAAAATTCATAATTGTAACTATACTAATGTAAGTTAAACAATTTATAATATAAATGTACCTTCCCTTGGTCTATGACAACCGATAGTGGAGGAGTGCTCGACAACCCCTCAAGTGGAATCAACGTGGAAGTCGATTGACTCGCCTAAACCAACATTAATATTTCAAACATATATGTTATTCTATTATAAATTTAAAACTCAAGTTAAAAATCATTTCATTTATAATTTAAAAAATTGAAATCAAAATAACCCATAAGGGTTGCCGATTAGGACTGGTGTCGATGTATGTACTCGTGGAACGAATGATTGCCCCATCGTTACTATAGTTTGTACACCAAACAATTTGATTGTTAAAATGTATTGTAAACTTTACTTTGATAAATACATTCATCAAAATTCTTATAAAATGAACGTGTAAATGCATATTTATACCTGTGTATCGGTGTCCTCAGCATGTTTACCTCTTGTAAGAAACTCTACAAATGAGCTGGTGTGACCAAATGAACCACCAGAATCTCCACGTCCACCTGAACTAGGTGTGGCCTGATCAGGTCCATAACATAGTTGATGGCAACTGGTACATACATGTTTGTAATGGGCCTCGACACTCCTGGAGTGGTACTCGGACCAAATCCATAGAACACTTCTCCATCATCATCTCTATGCTCCCCACTCGCTATCATAGAAGCATGCTGATCAAGGTCTCTTGCAAGTGTACTAAGGGAACCTAATGTCAAGAGAATAGATCGATGATGCATAGGTGCAGGAACGGGAGGACCGGGAGCAACAACAAGGGGTTGTGCATGCACAGGGCATTGGGGATCAACCCTTGCCCCTAAAATCTATTGTGGCATGCTGCCACCAACACCTTGAAATTATTTAAAATCAAAATAATTGGGCTTGTGCGCCATAACAAACTCTACATATAATTTCCTCAAAAAATACAATGGGCACTCCCAATTAGCATGTGGGGGATTATCAAAAACCATATACCATCGATCCCAAAAATGTGCACTCATCTGTGGATGTATGCACCACCTCATGGATATTCTAGATTTGTTGGTAGGAATGGGTTGTCGAGTAACGGGGTCGAGAAAGTAGGGGGCTAGGTGGGCTTTAGTTATTTTAAGGTCTAATATTTCCTTATAAGAGAGACCATCAGCATAAAATTGTCTCATTTTTTCTCTGTCTCGTCTATGCCTATCTAGATTAGAATCAATGGTCCTAATGGCATCCACAACGTTTTGCATTGCAGATGCAAAACGTCTAACATGGGGTGGAATCAATGCTTGACTCTGCATAGCATTGATTTGATTATGTATTGATCCAACTTGATCATTTATGTGTGCTCGTAAGTGAGCCTTATCAGATGCAATAGGTTGTGGAGGGGGAGGTGGAGGTGGAGGTGGAGGTGGAGGTGGAGATTGAGGTCGAGGTAGAGGGGGAGGTGAAGGTGGCTGTGTTGGTGGATTGATGATATCATCAATATTAAAATCATCCATGATATGAGATATAAGTGTGCACCTACATTAAATTATACTAAATTAACATACAAACTTAAAAAATTACAAGAAATAGTTAAATTTGAAACACACATGCAAATTTGTTTAAATATGATACATGCATACATATATTAAGATCATATAAAATTGAAACACACATATACATTGATTGAAATTAATCAAGTAAACTATGTACATACATTTAAAATAAAAAAATACCATGCATTTAACATACATACATTTAAAATAAAAAATACCATGCATAATTTGCATGCATATGTCATTAAAGTAAACTATGTACATACAAATTTCAAAATTTAACAGCTATATGTGCAATTATAATACATGTGTACATAGTAAACAATAAAATTTAAACATTCACAAAAAGATCATTTTATGTCTAATGCATGTATATATATCCATCTAGAACCATCCATCTAAAAATATCCATCTAGAACCAAAATCATAAATTCACGTCACACAAAATATCCATCATTCACCAAATTCATCACACAAAATATCCATCGTTCACTAGATTCATCACACAAAATATCCATCACTCACCAAATTCATAAATTCATAACTATTTAAGATCATTGTCTTAATTTAAAAACTATTGTAGCTTTCTACTGGATCTCTTCATTTATTTGCGTTTTTCCTTTTCAGAATCAGAAGTTCTCCTCTCCTCTAGCCATTGTCGATGCTCATCTAAGATCCCATATATAGCCCTCACAACATCAACAATGGTTTGCATCCTAGATGCAATCATCCTCACAGGTGGTGCGACAAATTATTCATTTTGAATAATGTTAATTTGATCTTGGATGGTTCTAACATTGGAATTGATTCGTGCTTGCAAACGAGCACCATCAATTTCAGGTGGTGGAGGTGGGGGGTTATGAGGTGGAGTGGGTGGAGGTGGAGGTTAAGGTGGTGGATATGGAGGGCGTGGAGGTTGATTGCGGATATTATTGAATTGATCCATGTGATATCTAGAAGATATGAGTGAACCTGCATTAGATTTGTAATTTCAAAATATAAGAGACATGTTTAGGATTTATACGCTTAAACCATTCAATATAAATGGCCTAATTACATACATATGATAAAATAAAGTTTTAAGCCTCATTTATGTCTAAGGAAAGTTACTTGAATGAAAATACAATTAACTATTGATATTAGACAATTTATGAATGTTATAGGGTTTACGGTTTAGAGTTTAACATAGATCCCCTTAAGCCATCCTACCACCCTAAACCGTAAATTAATCAATGTAGATCATGACAAAATAACATGGCTTAAGGAATCAAATTTGGTGGAGTTTCCTAAGGCAACCAAATTTGATTTTAAGGTCCTAAGACAAAATGAATGCTTTAGTGAAGAACATTTTCTTGTGGAACAATTGATTGAGATAGGTCTTGTTTCAAATATCATTCATAATATAATCTTGCACAATTTTGTTATTGTTAAATTTGGTTGCCTAGTTTATGAATATTTTTTTATTTTATGAATAGATTGACTATTTCCATAATAGAAACACATAATTATGTCTGATTAAGATTGAGTTTGATGTATATTTTAATTGGATGTTTTTTTAATTGAATGTAAGATTATTTTATTTAATATTTTTTTCATTAATATTGAACTCACTTAAATGAATTTTATGATATAAAACATGTATAATATAAAATTAGTTAATGTTGAATTGAAAGTATTTTATTTTAGATTGTTTGTAATTGAAAGAACCTAAAAGAACTTAGACAAAATGAATGCTTTAGTGAAGAACATTTTCTTGTGGAACAGTTGATTGAGATAGGTCTTGTTTCAACTCACCAACCTAGATTATGAAATATCATTCATATTATAATCTTGCACAATCTTGTTATTGTTAAATTTGGTTTCCTTGGGCAACTTCACCAAATTTTAAGAAATTATTTGATCCCATTAAGAAATGTAATATTAGGACCCCTTAAGACATCGATTTACGATCTAGGGTGATAGGATGGCTTAAGGGGATCTATGTCTAGTGAGGTCCTAGGACAAAATAGCACGGCTTAAGGGAATCAAATTTGGTGGAGTTGCCTAAGGAAACCAAATTTTATTTTAAGGTCCTAAGACAAAATGAATGCTTTAGTGAAGAACATTTTCTTGTGGAACAATTGATTGAGATAGGTCTTGTTTCAAATATCATCCATATTATAATCTTGCACAATCTTATTATTGTTAAATTTGGTTGCCTTGGGAAACTTCACCAAATTTTAAAAACTTCTTTCATCCCATTAAGAAATGTCATATCAGAACCCCTTAAGACATTGATTTACGATTTAGGGTGATATGATGGCTTAAAGAAATCTATGTCTAGTGAGGTCCTAGGACAAAATGACATGGCTCAAGTGAATAAAATTTGGTGAAAAAATGATGTCTTTAGCCTATTTAGGGTTTATAGTTTTGAGTTTAGGGTTTATGGTAATACGATGGATTAAGGGGATCTTTGTAGTAAGGTTCTACTACAAAATGACATGGCTTAAGGGAATCAAATTTGGCTTAAGGGGATCTTTGTAGTAAGGTTATACGACAAAATGACATGGCTTAAGGGAATCTAATTTGGTGGAGTTGCCTAAGGCAACCAAATTTGATTATAAGGTCCTAAGACAAAATGGATGATTTAGTGTTGAGGGTTTAGATTTTAGAGTTCAGGGCTTAGGGTTTAACGAACTTAGGGTGAAGTTTGGGTGGCCCTTGGAATAATGGACTTGCAAGTTAGCGCCTAGTTTATGAATATTTTTTTATTTTATGAATAGATTGACTATTTCCGTAATAGAAACACATAATTATGTGTGATTAAGATTGAGTTTGATGTATATTTTAATTGGATGTTTTCTTAATTGAATAGAAGATTATTTTATTTAATATTTTTTTCATTAATATTGAACTCACTTAAATGAATTTTATGATATAAAACATGTATAATATAAAATTAGTTAATGTTGAATTGAAAGTATTTTATTTTAGATTGTTTGTAATTGAAAGAACCTAAAAGAACTTAGAAAACAATAATATTTAGATTATTTTGTGTCTAGGTAACTAATGCAAAAATTTAAATCCTAGACCAATACTCTAAGTACATATGGTAAATCCTAAACCATGGATTTAATCATTAAAATTTTAAAATTTAAATTTAAAATTTTCCATCCCTTACACATTTACTAAAACATTATGAGCGAACTGAACTTGCTTAGTATTCAAAGGCATTCAATTGTCTTTATTTTATCATTTAATTACACTTGATCATTATTCACAAAAGGTTTCATCGAAATACCACATTTCTTCTTAAGTAGTTCAACTTCAATTCAAGAACCCTAGATCCCTAGATGAAGCTAGATTTTCAATTTAATCCTCACTTAAGGTTTTGAATAGATCCTAGATGAAGTTAGATTTAGAATAGACTGATTATTTGACCTAAAATTAATTATCAAAATTCATATAAAAGATAGTTCTAAATGAAAATTCATATAGCAATAATTAACTCATTTCACAAAAAATGGAAAGTTTTTCTAATCTAATTATAATTTGACATTGAAACTAAAATTTAACATATCATTTTATCCATACAATGTAAATCAAATTTAAAACATTTAAGCAATGCAAAAGAATTAAAATAGTTGATGGCAAATTTTCAGTTTATTTCAATTTCTAGGGTTTTGAAATGCAATTTTTTTGTTTCGTTTCAATTTCTAGGGTTTTGAAATGCAATTTTTTTTGTTTCGTTTCAATTAGGGTTTTGAAATGCAATTTTATTGTTTCGTTTCAATTTGTAGGGTTTTGAAATGCAATTTTTTTTGTTTCATCAAATAATTCAAGTTTCAAGAGTTAAATTTTGTTTCTAAAATACAATTCAAGTTTTTTTTTTTGTTTCTATTGAAAATTTTCACAATTTGACGTATTTTTTAATCTATTTGTAAAATTTCTTATTTCAAAAATAACATGAAATAAAATGCATAAAATGGAAATAAAATTTGAAATAAACATGCTAGAAACAGTAAATTTAACAACCATTTCAATTTCGAATGTAAAAACGCAAAAAAGAGAGGAAGAATGCGGGTACCTAGAGGTCTTCTAGTAGTCACTGTCGCTCACAAATCGAGATCCTATGCGCATAGGCGAAAATGAAGTTTTCTTCATTTAAAAATAAATAAATAGTGAGAGGAAACGGGATCCCGATTCTTACAAATCGGGATCTCGTTATTTAGAAACCGAGATCCCGTTTCCTCTCCGCCGGTTCAGGACCCTCTAGCAAATGGGATCCCATTTGCTAGAGGGTCCTGAACTAGCAGAGAGGAAACTAGATCCCGGTTTCTAAATAATGGGATCCCGATTTACGAATCGGGATCCCGTTATTTAGAAACCGGGATCCCATTTCCTCTTCGCCAGTTCGGGACCCTCTAGTAAATGGGATCCCACTTTTTAAAAAATGGGATCCTATTTCTGATTTAGGCTCAGGATCCCGAACCATAACGGGATCCCGATTTTTATAACCCGGGATCCCGTTCTTAAAAATCGGGATCCCATTTTTGCTTAGCCGATTTCATTTTTTTAGCTAAGGTAAAAACTTCCACATTTCGTGGACCCAACTTCATGCTTTCACCTGATTTATTAAAACCCCCATTTTTCTCACAAGGGCATATTCCCAAAGAATATGCCCTCATTAAATCTCTTGTTTGACTTTTTTGGCCAAACACAATTCCCCCCAAAAACCCTCAACCATATTCATTTATTTCCATTTTCAAATTTGAAATGGGCACATTAGCGAAAACTTACACAAGCATGGGCCAGTCCCATTATGACAAGTGGCTCTCTCTCATTTGTTGGGTTTTAATCCCACATTGCTCAATCTTGGCTTCTCCTCTCTCAATCTTTCCTATAAATTCAATGCATTTTCTCTCATTATCTATCTACATTTTTAGAGCATCCTCATTATAGGCAACTTGAGTTCATGAGCATCTCATTGTCTATCATCTCATTAGCTTGGCAAGGGTTGGGAAAGGGCTCTTTCACATATTCAAAGAGCACCAACCCATCATAGAATAGGTTGACATCAAGATTGAAATTGGAGGTTGATGAAGGAAAATAGAGTGGAGTTGGAGATTTTCTTGAAATCAAGTCTTGGAAAAAAGAATTTTTTAATGCTTGTTTTAACAATCTAGAGCTTCCATTTTCTACTCTCATTTTCTATTTTAAACCAACTCACTTTTCGATTTGGGCTTAAAATCAATCAATAATTTGGTCTTTTTTAAAGTTGGTTAAAAAGAACCTTAGACATTTACTAGATTTTGATTTGGGGTTAAAATTGGATAGGGCAAACTTCACATCTCATTTTGGTGCTTTAAAACAAATCAAAATCATTGCTTTTGGGGTCTAAAATGAACAAGTGTTTTTCATGTTTTGCAATATTTTTCACAAATTAATATCATTTAAAAGGTGTATGCACTTCTCTCGTGCCTCACGGCGATCTTGAGAATCAAAAGTCTTTTGTGATATTAAATTGTCAAAAAGATTTCCTTCACATTTCAATTTGAGAACTTAAAATTGAACAAACTTGTCTAGTGTGAGAAAAAGGCATTGTGAATGTTCTATTTTTGTTCACGCAAACAAAGATGATCAAACTACGAATGCACTTACTCGCTGTTGTATACCTTTAGAGAGCCTGACTTGGTGGGAAAAATTACTCACCCCAAGGGACGACTCAAACTGGTAATGAGCTAAATGCCAAGCTATTCCCAACTGGTATACAAATTCGAATGGTGATGAAAGTTCATCATTACAGAAGCTCCTACGGAAAAGTAGGTGATGCTCTTTATATGGGTTGATCTTGCCTCTCGTGTGGCCTTCTGAATGGGTACCCTGATTACGAACCAAATTTGTAGAAGGCCAAATCCTTATCTATTTTGCTGGTGCAAAAGGTCATGTCCTTTGAAGCCACCCCACGTTATACATGCGGTTTTGTTTTAAAGATGAAAATTATGCCATGGGAGATTCATGGGTACTGATGCTTGGCTGACCCAAGAAGTGTGTGTCGTGGAGGGGAGCCAATGTGGTCAAGCATCTAGTCATCTACACAAAATATGCGTAGCTGGATTCATCCAAGTGGGAACCCAACAAAATATTGTCTCATCATCCTAGGGTTGTACATGTGCTTGGAAATGAAAAATGCATTGCTTGGTCCTCAAAAAAATTGAAAAAAAAACATTCACAAAGAACTCCAAATTTCAAACCCCTTGGAAGATACAAATACCTTTGAAAAATTTAAGTACTCTTGCTTTCCCCATGGATCATATCCTTAGAGGTTTCTAAGTGCTTGAATTTTATCATCATTTGTTTTCACTAAGGTTAAACCTAGAAAAATTTTGCCCTAATTTCCTTGATTTCCACATAATGGACCTTGTGGGATGAAAACAAAAGTGGGACATTCGACATACAGTTTGAAACATAATCAAGCAAGTGCTTTTGGTAGAAAGAATTCACTAAGGAAAGATTAAAAAAAAAATGGATTACACATGTGTTTTCTAAAATGATTTCCCGCAAGATCAAAATCCCAAAACCAAAGTTCAAGAAGCTTAGTTTGAAAGCTCGTGAGGAACATCTTGAGAGATTTTTCGAATTTAGAGAAAGATTGGTTTACAACTTTTACAAAAAAGCTTCAAGAAACAATCCTGAGTTGTATGCATTCTACTATCAACAAAATCTTGAGCTTTTTGAAAGGTTTTCTTTTCTCACATAGGAAGTCAAGCGTATTCTTCAAAACCGAGGTCTTGTAAGAAGAAGTATTATCTAGGTCAAGTTTAGGGTCAAATTCAATCACTTTCATCCATCTCTCAACCATCAAAATCAATCAAAAATCACCTCACCAACAACTCTTGGAAACTTTGTAAACATCTTTTATGCTAAACTTTTAGGCGAAATAAAAAATCACCTCGTTTGACCTAACACACCTAGTCAAACCATCATCTTATGCATGAGTTTTCTCTAGGATAACACAAATTTCTAGGGTTTACAAGTTCATCTTGTTTGGCTTAACACAATTAGCCAAATTATCAAATCCATTTTCATCTTTGTTTGGCTTAACACACTTAGCCAAATTATTGATTCCATAATCACCTCGTTTGAATTAACACACTTAGTCAAAACCGTCATCTTATGTACAAGTCCACTCTAGGATAACACATCTTCCTAGGGTTTAAAAGTGCATTTATCACCCTTGTTTGACTTAACACATTTAGTCAAACTATCAATCCAATCACGATCAATCAAGTCCTAAAAATTTTAGCATTTCCTTCAAAGTTTCTTTAAGAGTTCCATTCATCCATATCGCTCATCTTCCATTTATCTCATCCTCGTTATCACTTTGACCCTTCAATTATCCTAACTCTTTGATTCTTTGAACCTAAGGTTTAGACCGATCTAAAGGATTAGAGGTTCATCTCTTACATTCTTGAAAATTCATCTCCATTTTATGGTTCAAACTCGCTCTCAACACAAGAAGAATATGGAGCAAAATAAAGAAACATCCATTTCAAGTGATCTAAGTCAAACCGAAATGATGTTCAATCCGATGATAAAAATTGAACTCCCAATCCATCCGCCTCAAATGCTTCAAAGTTCTCAAGAAGAAGGTCATATTGAGGACATCACTAATAATGGAATGACACAATCAAAAATTCTGGAAATAGTGCGAAACCCTGAAAGCCACTACATTGTCAATGCCATGCTGAAATTGTACCCATCCCAATACATACTTGAGTTAGCAAAAGAAGGGGCTAAAATCCATTCTGACTTTGACATAAGAACTATTGTGGAAAGATCTCTTGGTATCATACCTTCGCCTGCATCCACGCTCCCACTTCAAAATTTCACTCAAGACATCCCCCAGATCATATCATCTATCGCTTCAACCCCATCGATTGTTAACAAAGGAAGTGCCATGTTTCATGAAATCAAAAAACATCACCTTGTGAACAATCAAGGGTTGAACGTAGGGGCCACATCAAAAAAATCCATCCGGTAAATCCATTGCACCCATATGTCCCTCTCACATTTCATGATCCTACCAATTCATCCTCATTTCATGCAATGCCGAATTATCCTCTTGACATACAAACTTCTCTCCCTATCTCACAAGGAGAAGGTGACTTGTTTGGAGTAGGGGGAATCTTGGATCCATCATCATCACTTTCAGGGAGTGCACCACCTATCTTCCCACCATTTCCACCCTTACCGCTCACATCCAAATCATCACTCATGTTGGGTTTTCCTCCTCTTCCCACCATTAACTATTCAAATAAAAGCACTTTATCAAATCCACCAACCATGTCATCTGTACCACAACAATAGATGGCATCCGTCCAAAAAACCACAACAATCAATGCATTTGTCATTCCTCAAAGCATGGTTACTTAGGGACCAAGCACCTCAATCGCACCATCCGTAACTCCAACCCCGATCATTAATATGACCGTTCCACTCATCACGACGGTCGGCGTTCTTCCTGATCCACCACCATTACCACCAAGGCACAACACCACCAATTCATTCACCATGACATTGCAAGTTGCTCGACAAGCTGCCCAACAAAAAGCACTTCAAAATCAACAAGCTGCATAATTAGCCACTCAACAAGCGCAAGCACAACTAGTTGCACAACAAGCACAACATGCCACACAAGCCCAAACCTTGTTACAACAACAAAAATCTAAACAAGCTGAACATGCATCTCAAGCCGCTCAAGCCACTCAAGCCACTCAATTCGCACAAGCTATGCAAGCCACACATGCCGCTTAGATTGCGCAAGCAATCCAACAAGCACATGCTCAAGCACGAGCACAATTCCAAGCTTAGCAAGCGCAATTGCAAGCACAACAAGAAGCGTATCAACATGCCTTGCAATACTACGAATTACAATAGCAATACAACCAACAACAAGTGTTGTTGGAACAACAACAACATGACCAACAACAAGCGTTGTTGGTGCAACAACAGCAACAGGACCAATAACAAGTGTTGTTGGCTCAACAACAAGTGCACGCGTCACTTGCTCAACAAAGCTTTCAAAAAAAACACATCAACATCCCATCTATCAATCCCACACCTCAGAACATATTCACCCCACCTCCCGATCCACAAGGTGACGTGATGACACAAATCAAACTACTTTCATAGCAAGTGCTAGATCTCCAATCTGGGAAGACAGTTAGGACACTGAAAAAATCATGTCCCTATCCATTTGACAGAAGCTTGGCAATGGTACCATTCCCCAAGGGATTCAAAATCCCCAAATTTGATAAATATCGTGGGATAGGAAACCCTGAAGGTCACATCAGGGAATTCCAAGTGCATTGCATGGAATTCACCTACAATGACACATATCTAATGTGACTATTTCCTTGAAGCTTGGGTGGAGACACTATGGAATGGTTTTCTCATCTGCCTATAGGAATCAAAACCTTTCAAGAAATCAAGGATGCTTTCCTCCAAAATTATGCATTTAACATTTCCATGGATGTTAGTTTGGAAGAACTCTCAGTGCTCAAACAGAGTAAGGGAGAATCATTCATCACCTTTCTCCAATGATGGCGAGTGAAATCTAATCAAAGTAAGTGGGCCATTCCAGAAGAGCAAAAAGTCTATACCATCATCACCAATATAGATAAAACCTAGGCATTCTATTTGAAGATGCGATGCATCACTACGTATGATCAACTGATCCCCAAGGCGCTCACTATTGAATGAGCTCTCATTAGACAAGGGGGCACAACCACTTATCACAAACATCAGGACACTCGCACATCCACTAGTTTCAATGACAAACCTCGCACATGGGTGAAGAATTGAAATGTCACCAACGATGGCATAGTGGATGCCAAATTTTTCATCAATGCCCCCAAGCAAAACAATCAAATGCAACATCGCCAACCGCAGAACAAAAATTGAAATAACATGCAAACAAATGTTGCAAACTAGAAACCACCCCAAAACTAAATCAACAATCTTAATAATCAAGGAGGACCACCTCCGCTAAACAAGTTCCCCCCCAAACAGAAATTCACAACCCTTGGGGAGTCAATCGAGTCCATCATGAAAAAGCTGGTCAATGAGAACATCATCAAGGTCCCCACCCATGATGATTATAGCAAACCTCAGGTGAAACCACCATGGTATAATGAAAACCTCCTTTGTGACTTTCACAAAGTCAAGGGACACACAACAGCCAACTATATGAAGTTGAAAAATATCATCCAGGATCTCATTGAGGACAAGATCATCAATGTCGAACAACCAACTAGTAGTCAAGACCTCAAGATATACACCAATCCGATGCCAAATCATAATCAAGGGAATAATCGAGGAAATAACAAAGGGAAGCAAAAGTACGCTAGCACAAACCTTGTTTATGAAGACATTGTCGCATGTGTAGATGAAATGGTCACTGTCATTAATGTCAGAGGAGCCGATGCTGATTGTGGAATCACCACACACAGTGGAAAGCTTACTATTGTAGGGGCATCACAGCCATCTAAAACCCCCATTTCAAATACAAGAGTCGTTCCCTATGATTACCATGTTATTGACCAGCTGAAGAGAACTCCCAGACAAATCTCCATCATGGAACTGTTAAAAATTTCCATTGCCCATAGGAAAATTCTTGATGAAGTGTTAGTAGTCTCTGCCACCCTTGACACATATCAATTTTAGGCTATGGTTGGAAATATCATCACCCAAAATCTCCTAACATTCTTTGATCAAGACTTCCCCCCGCAACCATCTCATACCCACACACTTCACCTTCAAGTGTTGGTCCATAAAAAGAAAGTTAAAAGGGTCCTAGTAGATGGAGGTGCAAGCCTAAATATTTTCTCTCTGAAGCTTATAAATAACTTTGGATTCACCGAGGATTCCATTAACAAGAACAAGAGCATCACAATAAGGGCATATGATGATCAAGAAAGAGTGTCTCAGCGCACTATTAAAATTCCAATCCAAGTGGGACCAAAAACCATGGAGACTTCCTGTCAGGTCCTCAACCTTGACTTACCATATAAAATCCTCTTAGGATGTCCATGAATCCAAAAAAATGAAAGTAGTGGCCTCGACATATCACCAATGCATCAAGTTCTTGCACCAAAATGATGAGATCGCTATACACAGGGATCTTGAACCATTTGCCTACTGCAAAAACTTGGAAGCCAAGTTTTATAAAATCCCCCAAGTGCCAAAAAATGATGAAGGCCCATCCACTACATACATCGACCCAGCTAACCTCGCCTCCACTTCTACGATAGAGACACCCGCCATCATTGACATTTGTGACATCAATAACATGATCCAGGACAACGGATGCAAAGACTGGAATGAAGAATAATGCATTTGCTGTAGGAGAGTTACCACAATATCCTAGGTTGCATGGGCAACCTCAGCCAATTGAAACACCTATCCACATTGTTAGGGGAAACCCTTCTGGATTCCGCCATTGGGGGGATCTCATTCAAGAAAATTTGGATGAGGGAGACATCTCAAACACATTATACCAAGATGAAAGGCCCACCTCCACCCTACCAATGGATGAAACTAAATAAGGGTTGCAAATTATGTTTGGTATGGGCTATAATAGAAACCAAAGCCTTGGAAGGAACAATGATGGACGATTGGAGCCCATCATTATAGAAAGAAGAATGCAGAACCTTGTCCTTGGATGTACTCCCCTAAGTATAACCATATGTGGAAGAGGTAATTCCAGTAGGGTAGTCAAGTCCTCCCCTCAAGTGTTGACAACTAACCTTAGACCACTCATGTGCACATGCATCCTACTTGACAACTTCACCTTTGACTTCATTGATGTCTGTGCCAATAGTGACGATGATGACACCATGGAAGGCCTTCCCAGGCTCTTTGTGGATTCCACCCTACTAATGATTAGTGCCTCCCCAACCAAGTCAAACCAACAAACCCACCGAATCACCTTAGTACACCCTCAACTCATCGACCACGACCAATGTGGACCGCCAATTCTAGACTCATTCAAAAATGATGAGCCTCTCTCAGAATTCATGGGACTAAGGGATACAGTTTCGTGTGGGGATCACAAGGTAGATTTTGACATCACTTTAGACACCTAGGCATATTACGGGGAGACGATTGAGTCCTTTAGTCTCAAAATAAAAATATTGAGAATAAGATCGAAGTTATTGAGTGAAAACCACATTGTGGCACTCTCTAATAACTTAATAGTAAAAAAAAAGGATGCATCCAATGGTGAAAACCTCTCTGAGGCATCAGAGGATGAAGGATTCAATCTCCCCCCTACTGCACCACATCAAGAAAAATCAGCAATCCTAGTAGAATAGTGTAATCCTGTTAACTTGGGAATGGAGGCGGCACCACAAATCACTTTCTACACTGAGTCTCTCCTAACAGAAGAACAAGAACTGTTGGCAGCATTTCTAAAGGAAATGAATGTAAATTTTACATGGACCTATGCTGACATGCTGGGTTTGAATCCAGAAGTTGTGGTTCATCATTTAGCTATTTACCCTGGAGCAAAGCTGGTTAGACAAAAGTTGAGAAAAATGCATCCCCAGATAGCCTTGCTGGTCAAGGTAGAGTTATAGAAGCTCCTGGATGTTGGCTTCATACGCCCAATTGACTATCCAGAATGGGTATCCAACCTTGTACTAGTCTCAAAACCAAATGGGGGCATCTACATCTACATAGACTTTAGAGACCTTAACAAAGCATGTCTTAAGGATGATTTTCGACTACCAAACATTGACATGATAGTGGACATGACGACTGGACATGAGATGCTATCCCTAATGGATGGCTTCTCAGGGTACAATTAGATATTGATTGCAAAAGAAGACCAGCATAAGACGGCCTTCACGTGCCCTTGGGGCACCTACTGCTAGAATGTGATGCCATTTGGGCTAAAAAATGCAGGGGCTACATATCAAAGATCCATGACACTAATCTTCCATGAAATGATACACAAAAATGTTGAAGATTATGTGGATGAAATATTGGCTAAATTGAAGAGGAGGTAGGACCACATAGTGACTCTAAGTGCAATTTTTGATAGACTAGAAAAGTACAAGGTCAGGCTCAACCCAAAGAAATGTGTCTTTGGGGTGCAATCTAGAAAACTGTTGGGATACATAGTTTCAATGAGAGGGATAGAGGTGGATCCCACAAAGGTAAAAGAAATCCTCGACATGGGAGCACCAAGAAAACTGAAACAACTCAAAGGAATGCAAGGAAGACTCTAGTCCATCCGGAGGTTCATAGCACAGCTAGCAAATACACAAATTGCCTATTCACATCTGCTCCACAAGGGAGTAGTGTATAGGTGGGACAAAAAATGTGAGCAAGAATTCAAAAAGATCAAGGAATACCTACTTATGCCACCAATGCTAATTCCATCGATCATAGGGAAACAATTGATTCTATACATCTCAGCAATGATGATCACCCTTGGTGCCCTTTTAGCCCAACATGATGAAAAGGGAACCGAGCGGGCCATTTACTATATCAGAAGAACAATGGTGGGGCATGAGCTTAATTAAACATAAATAGAAAAATCTTTCCTGACAGTGGTGTTTGCAACCCAGAGATTTAGACACTACATGATAGCTCATCAAATTAAGCTAATTGCCAAGATAGACCCCCTCAAGTATCTATTGTCAAAAGAAATGCTTATAGGTAGAATGGCTAAATGGGTTATGATACTATCTGAGCATGATATTGAGTATGTAGAGTGAAAAGAGATCAAGGGAAAAGACATTGCGGATCAACTAGTAGAGGCTCCAATATATGCAGACAACTTGATCATATCATAATTTCCAGACAAATCCCTTTTCAATCTCGATGTAGCCAATCATTGGAAATTATACTTTGATGGCTCCCACATGCAACATGGATTAGGAGCTGGTGTGTTCTTCATCACCTGACAAGGGGATTGCATACCAAGATCTTACAGGTTGGCATTCCCCTGTACAAACAACATTGCAAAGTATGAGGATTTAACCATAGGTCTCAAAATTGCGGTACAATGACGAATCATAGCATTAAATTTCTATGGAGATTCATAGCTTATCATTAACCAAGTCAATGGTGAATACCAAACTAAGGATGATAAGCTTACACCATACAAGAAGGTGGTAGAAGGCCTCAAAGAATCTTTTATTGATATCACCTTTGAGCAGATACTAAGGGAAAATAATAGAGCAACTTATGTGATGGCAATGATCGGATCCTTGCTAGATATCCCTCGCAATGTCTCAAAACATGAATTCCTGGTAGAGCAGCTTCTCATACCAACTTTCGAGGTACCAGAATCAAAATATACATGTGAGCTCGTTGGTCCCGGTGATCTTTGGTACCATGACATTTACACCTATCTGAGATTAGGAGTCCTCCCTGCCGACATTACCTCGAACCTCAAGTGAACCTTTGTCAAGAGATCCTTACGTTTTGTCATCCTAGGGGAAACCCTTTTCCATAGGAGCATTGATGGAACCCTATTGCATTGCTTCAAACTTGAGGAAGCCCTGACGGCTTTGACTGAGGTACACAATGGCACTTGCGGTTCACACTCAAGTGGTATGACCTTGGCCAAGAAGTTACTAAGAACCAGATACTACTGGCCAACAATGGAGAGAGAGGCACACAAATTTTTCAGAAGGTGTCTACTGTTCCAATAACATGGATACCTCATTCATGCACCAACTCAAGAATTTCATCCCATTGTTACACCTTGGCCCTTTTCCCAATGGGGGCTCGATCTCATAGGTAAAATCTCACCCACCTCATCTAACGGCTACAAGTTCATCATCACCGCCACTGAATATTTCACAAAGCGGGTCAAAGAAATTCCCATGACCTACATCACCAGAAAGTAGATATCCAAGTTCATCCTAAACTACCTGATTTACCGATATGGTGTTCCCCAATCCATTATCTCTGATAACACACCTTTCAAGAATCAGGATGTCCATAAATTGTGTGAAAAATTCAAAATCCAACATCGCTTTTTCACTCCATATTACCCACAAGGAAATGGCCAAGCAAAAGCTACCAACAAAACTATCTTAAAAATCCTTAAGAAAATAGTCAATGACTCTGGTCATGACTAGCATCTGCAACTAAATCTCACCTTATGAGCCTACCGCACTAGCATCCACATGTCGACAAGTGCCACCCCATTCTCCTTGGTCTACGGATCATAAGCCATACTCCCTATCGAGATCGAGCTCTCGTTACTAAGGATATTATTGCAAAAACTCATCACAGATGAGGAATACAGGGCTACAAGACTAAATGAGCTAGAATTACTAGATGAACGATGCATGGACACCCTAAATCATCTACAGGTCTACCAAAATTTCCTAAAAAGAAGCTACAACAAGAAGATCAGGCAACACACCTTCCAATTCAGCGAACTTGTGATGAAAGAGAACCAAAAGAATGTGCCAAATCTGGAGAGCAAAGGAAAATTCGAGCCCAACTGGCTGGGACCTTTCATCGTCATATCCAACTATAAATTAGGAGCATATCAATTAGCAACACCAAAAGGTGAGCCTTTGCAGGAGCCTTTGAACAGTTCTCACCTCAAAAAGTTTTATGCCTAAGAACTTGCAAGGTATAGAACCAAAAAATACAAAAACAATCGGAACCTGAAAAAATGGTTACCTTGATGAAAACCTAGTAAACAGGCATCTTGGTGACAACAAAAAAAAAAAAATCCTAAAAAAATCAAAAAAATGATTGAAAACAGTAAAGAAAAAAAATCATCCTCTAGTGAAAACCACTTCGGTGGTGCTTTGGACAAGTACCTTGGTGAAAACCTAGCAAACAGGCACCAAGTGTAAATAAAACACTCCCCATCTGCTAGGATCTGCACGACTCAATCATCCATTCCATCACATTCCATTAATCATCCATCCACCCATCCGCTCGCATCCATACCATAGCCTGAGCTGATACCCATATCATATTCCACCATAGTACTACTTGGCATATTCCTGAGGTTAGTTTGTCTTGCCTTCACTGAAGTAGTCTATCGCACCGCGCTGGGGGCATGTTCCTATACCTGCATCGGATTGGATTCTTGTATATTCTCATGATCTTCCTAAACATCAAAAAATCCAAAATCATTCAGAAAAATCATCAAAAAATCCAAAAACATTCTGAAAAATCATCAAAAAAATCCAAAAACATTCAAAAAAAATCATCAAAAATCCAAAACATGTCAAAAATGTTAGAAAATCTTCAAAAATTCATCATTGAGTCTAGTCATTCTTCCACCTTGTCTGAACTACGTCGTCTCTGAGCTTGAACCTAGGAAAGGTTGATCTTTGATCATCCCCCAAGACATTTAGGTTAGTCCTTTAGGTGTCTATTGCATTGGCAATCCGTTTTTCCATCTTTTTTCACATTTAGGTCAGTCCTTAGGCATCTGTCGCAATAAAATGGCATTCCATTTTCCCATCTATCTTTTCATTGAGTCAAGTATGTCGTTAGTTGAACTACATGGTCTTTGCATGTATAACGTAGGCAAGGCTAATCTATGGATCAGCTCTCGAGACCCCTAGGATAGGTCTTTAGGTTAGTATCTTCACCGTAAATCTAGAAAATACCAAAAAAAATTCAAAACACTTCAAAAATACCAAAAACAACCTTAAAATATTTGAAAAACCCAAAATAGTGCATCCATATCATCTCGCTTTCACCCGTAATAATCACCACTCATAATAAATCAATCATCACTTTCATCCTTTGGTAAGTTAGTCAGAAGCAAGTCTAGTAGGTTTAAAAGTGAACGCTCAATCATCAAATTCTCAAGTCTAGATCAGTGAGTCAACAAGTTGATCAACTCAAAGTATAAATAACTTATCACCCAAATCAGTCTCATCAAAACCCTGATCACAACATGTGCTAGGAACATGACCTTCCAGTGATGGACATCAGCATTGGGTATCACCATAGTTTAGTCTTTGGCTAGTGGTACAAAGAACATTAGCTTGTTTGTTTACTTTATCTTGGTCTTGTTTAGACTTATCTTATTTTGTGCTCATTCTAAGGACCTCTCGATGATGCCTAAACAAAACAAGTTTAGAGAGAAAGGAATGGGGCAATGATCATTATCTTTT
>CM021103.1:195908324-195986137 GCA_007115665.2 Sequoiadendron giganteum
CTCCCAAGTAGCATCCCAATACCAATATTGATCAATTTGATTGAGATTTGAATATTTATATGTGGTAGAGATCCACTATTTGGAAATGGTAAAGGCTATAGTAGCATGCACCTGAGGATTTTTCAACGTTAATTGGTATTCTCCAAGCTTAGACTAGGAAAAGAGGGTCAAGAATCTATCTACTATTTCAATAGATGCACAAGGTACAAGCATTGCATAAGTGGTGGTTTCCTTGGTTGACAAGGATAAGGAATAAATGTAACCTCAAGATTACCAAATGTAACCCATCAATCTAGATAAACGGGCCCTAGAAGAAGATAGGAAATCCATCAATGTTTCAATATCTACCATAATGAATTTATGGACAAAGATGCAAGGACTAAGGTGGAACTCCATGCTTAAGTGATTGATTTTAAGGACTGCATGAACTACCTAGTAGGAATAATTAATGCTAATTCCATAGCTTCTCTTACTTTGAATTCATTAGACAAGGGAAAGCATTTATAGGATCTAGGGGAAATAATAGGTGCCATCACTTCATAGAGAAAATATTTAAAGGCACAAACTAGTAGATTAATTAGAGAAGCAATCTAGTACTACCATAAATTAATTGATGATATAATTGTAATTTTTCCATTAGGAAAGATAAAAGAATTTTTTTCCACCAAGAAAGATGTTGCTACTCTAGCTATGGTCAAAATTGAGAATTTTATCAAAGCCTTGACATTCACCTTTTGGGAAAACCCTAATAAGGTCCTTCCTAATGAGGTCATAATAACATACTTCATTGGAAATACAAGGAAGAAACCTATAGAATATCTTATTGATGAGTTGATGAGGGTTGAAGATAGCTTCAACATTTTTCAAGATCTAGGGTCTTGGAGATTAGGGAGGTGATGGAGTCTACGAGAAAGGTATTAGTCTATAAGAATAAGGTCCAATATATAGTTTCCACTGACTCCAACCTTATCTAGAAAGTGTTGAAAGAATTACAAGTGTAGTTCCTAGAGCAATAAAGACTCATAGAGTATAATCATAAAGATAGGGGTGCCGGCAAGAAGTTGAGTCCACTTTTTGGCCAAAAAGTGGAAATATTTTCTTTGTTTTTCAGAGTTTGACACATTTGACCTTAAAATTTGAAGCACTTAGAGATGAAATCTTCGAACAAGTCACTAATCATAAAATGTATTACTCGGAGTCTAGTTTCCAAATATGTAATTTATTTCAATACCCACATTGTACAAATTGAGTTTCAATAGGCTTTTGTAAAAACCACTATTAAAAAGTCATCTTTTTTTACCATACCATGCACGTGTACAACATCGATATTTTGAATTAAATTATCATATTTTTCTAAATCCTTTTGGGAAAAGACTTGTGACTCACTGAAGCGTGCCCCAGATATTTTTTTGTAATTTTTTATTGAATATTTTTATTTTTGTTAATTTTTTATCAGGCATATTTGACGTTTAGAAAAATCGTTGTGTACGACACGCATAAGATGACCTAAATTTATCATTTTTGCATTTTTTTTTTTTAAATTGAAAAGAATTGTCTAAAGTTTTCCCTTGTGCAATCCGTTCGTCAAAATGTTATGTTGATCAAAAGTTATTAAAATAGTAAAAAAATATTGATATTTAAAGTTTATGGACCAATTTAATAAAAAAATAATTGAAAAATAGAAAAAATAATTCAATTGTAAAAAAATTTACATATTTGAAATCTGCATTGTCTCATCTAAAATGGGTTTTAATTTCGTTAAAAAATTCTACAAAAAAAGTCGTCAGCCATATGTCCAAACTCAATTTTTTTCCCTAACATTGTTAGAACCTTCAAGTTGCAAGTCAAACCAACTTGAAGGCCTAGGTTCGGACTCCCAACGCTTTTCCTGAACCAAAATCCAAAGCAAAAACCCAACCACAAGGCCAAAAAAACTTCAAATTAAAAAAAAGGGATCCTAATTTGTAATCGGGATCCCGTATTTAAACATACGGGATCTCGTTTCCTATAATTAAATCCGGTGAGAGTTGATAGCAGAACGGGATCCCGAGTACAAATCGGGATCCCATTTCCTATAATTAAATCAGGTGACCGTTGATAGAGGAATGGGATCCCGTTCCGCTGTCAACGGTCACCATATTTAATTATAAGAAACGAGATCCCGAATTTAAAACAAGATCCCGTATCTTTAAATACGGGATCCCGATTTGTAATCGGGATTCCGTTTTTAAAGATACGGGATCCCGATTTGTAATCGGGATTCCGTTTTTAAAGATACGGGATCCTGTTTTAAACTCGGGATCCCGTTTTAAACTCGGTCAACTGTGTTTTTTTAAATACTGTCAATTTTTATTGTGAAGTCTGCAACTTCACATGTACGGCCGAGAACAGTAAAATTGCTCTATTTTTTTCATTGAGCATTTTTTTTATAGGTGGTGACTTGCTTTTTTGATAAATTTTTTCAAAGGAGGCATGAAGAAATTAGTTTTAAAGTAGAATTGTGCTAGTTTTCTACTTGTTTTGAGGAACACAAGAGGAAATATTTAGTCCTTTTAGGTCTTCAACTTCCAATTTGAATCGGATTTTTTAAAGAATTTCACTATTTACATTCATTTGTGCTTGAGAATTTTATAATCATGGAAAATAAATTTCGTAATAAGAGGAGAAAGACATTGACTCCTGAAGAAATTGAAGCAAACAAAGAAAAGGAGAGACAGAGACAAAGAGAAAGAAGAATGAGAATTAAATCAATGAATGATGGGGGAGCATCCAATTCCACAACTATTGAAGATGCAAACATAGAGGAGACCATGGTTGTAGATGAAGTGAATTTGCAAGAAGTCAATTTGGAGAAGAATATGATTATACAATCAAGTCCTACTATGTCTTCAAATCCACATGTTAGTGAATTTGTAAATTCGTATGTAGAAATTTTAATAGATGTCGGACTTAACGATGTTGACATTGATAATATTAAGAGAGATGAAACTTTTATAGAATTTGTTGAAAATGATAGTGAGAATGATCCTTTTGTTGAAAATGAAATTGAGAATAATCCTATTATTGAAAATGAAAACAAAAACCGTTTTGTTGATGTAAATGAAAATGAAAACCGTTTTGTTAATGTAAATGAAAATGAAAACCATTTTGTTGATGAAAATGAAGATGAAAATGTAAATCGTTTTGAAGTTGAAATTGAAGATGAAAATGAAGATGAAAATGTAAATCGTTTTGAAGTTGAAAATGAAAATGAAATTGAAGATGAAAATGAAGATGAAGATGAAAATGTAGAATGTGATGTTGAATTTAATGAAAATACTTTTAAAAAAATTGAAAGTGGTGTTTTTGATAATCTTCCTGGTCAAATTTCTTGGAGGTAGATAAGAACACATGCAAATAAAATATACAACGAATTCTTTTATTGTAAAAAACTTACAATTCAATGTCAACTAATGATGCAATTGATGAGAATGCAAAAAATGAGGAAAATAATGAAAAGGTTAGGCTTTTTTGTTAAACCAAAAAGAAAAGATCAATCATTGAAACATGCTCTGTGTACTATTGCTAGTGCCATTCAATCGATTGGAAAAAATAGTCGATCTAAAGATAAAAATGCAGCAAGAAGAGCTATAACAACTGCTATAGTTAATAAAGCAACTTTGAATAAAAGAATGGTAAGAAATATTAGTGAAGTTTTAAAAATACATCCTAAAACATTGCTAAGAGCAGCAAAAAGAAGAATAATTATAGAAAATGATCCTATCAACCAATGTTGGAGTTTCAGTGGTTGACTCCCAAGGTCTAATATGAAATTGGATGTTGAAATTAAATCTTTGATTGAAAAATATTGGCATGAAAATACTAGGGTTTCATCTAATGCTAGAGATGTTTTAAAATTAAGGGTGGGGTCCAAAGTTCGTGATCCTCACCCAAAACACTTATTAGATACAACACAAACTGAATTTTATAGAAAATTTTGTGGTGATTTAGTGTTACCCGGTAATATTAAAATAAGTCAAAGGTCTTTTGAAAAATGTAAACCGTGGTATGTAAAAATTAATAAGCAACGAATATCTTGTTGTTGTAAAACACATGTTCAATTTCGTTATTTTTATGACGTTTTTCGATATATACATTGTACCTCGCATACTAACGTGATTATATAGGAATGTGGTATTAATATGCCACCTGAAGCAATAAGGGAATTTATTTCAAGTTTGTTTTGTGAAAGATCTAATGGTAAATTGTTTTATTTAAGTTCTTGTATTTCTAGACAATGCTTTGACTGTGGAAACCTTTCATTCTTAGGAATTTGTATGCATGAAAGTGTTGATAATGATTTTGGACAACAATTAGTAGAAGTTAAAAGATTTAAGAATGTTCACTATTCTTTAAAAGATGGAAAAATAGGAAAGTGTTGTGATTTAGTTACAAAAAAATTTAGTGTGCATGCATTCATAAGTGAATTTAAGAATAAGATAGTACCAAAATATATCATGCACTCTCAACATGCTCGATGGCTTGATGGCCAATTTCACGCATGTAGAAACACATTTCCAATTGGTACTATACTTTTAGTGGTTGATTTTGCAGACAATTATACTCTAGCTCCGCAAGAGGAAATTCAATCACAGTATTATAATTCAGTGCAAGTAGCTATGTTTGTCCATATTGTTTATAGACATGCAAATAATAGCACTAAGGATGATAGAAAAGTTCTGAGGGAGTATCATTTTTATTTGAGTGACAACCGATTACACTCATCAGAGTTTATTCAATATTGTTTCAGTATATTTTACAAAAAATTAAGAGAAAGAGGAATCCATATGAAAGAACACCTCATATGGTCAGATAATTGTATGGGGCAGTTCAAAAATACTCGAATTTTCTATTGGTTAAGTAGGATTCACAAAGAACTTAATGTCCAACATATATGGAGTTTTTTTGAAGCTGGGCATGGTAAAGGAGAACATGATGGAGCTGGTGCGTGTGTCAAAAGAATTCTTGCTAGAGAACAATTAAAATTTTAAGATGCAGTAAAATTTAAAGATGCACGTGGGATTGTCGATTGGTGTAAGACAATATTATCTACACCTGGTTTGAGTGAGTACTCTAGAGTTCATCGATTCTTTTGGTTGGTTGAAGAAGATAACATTGTACCTAGAGTTGACTGTGAGACGATTAGTGGATCTACTAAATGGCATTCATTTAGGAGTTCGACAACAAGCACATGGACTATCTGGACAAGGGAGCTTGCATGTTTTTGCTAGTTTTGCATCTCAGGAGATTGGGAAGCATGTGAAAATATAGAATGGGTTGAAAAGTGGGAACAAAGATCGTTGACACCTTCACAAGCACATGATCAATATGAAAGAACTATTGAAGAAAATGATCAAGTGTTTGCATCTGAAGACTATGAACGTGTTTCAAACCTTGTACAAGAAGGTAATTTAAGTCAATTTATTTCATTTAATTTCTCTTTATTAATTTATTTTGTAATACTAATTTTTTTATATTGATATGCACAAGTTATTAAATCAATTTTTGTTTGTAGGACATGTGTATGCTGTTGTTGCAACTGAGGGGAATGAAGAGCAAACATAATATTGGTTGGCTTGTTGTGTGGAGAGTAAACATAAGTTAATATCACCTCGAGAAGATGATGATGGCTATCATTATCCAACAGGTACCATGATCCCCTTAAGACATCCCCTTAAGCAAATTTTGATAACAATTTTTTTGATCCCCTTAAACAATATTTTAGAACAAGTTTTTCATCTCATTAAGAAATATTTGAGAACTTATATGATGATTGTTTTCATATTTTCCAATAGGATTGGTTGTGGTTGTTGGCACTTGGCTACAAAAATACCTAGCAAGGAAGAATGGTCTACCTACATTTGAAGATTATGAACCGTATAAAAAAATTATACATTATTCACATTTGGTGGTGGCAACAAATATAAAACTAGATCGGTATCACGAAAGATCTGCAAATAAAGTGTTATGGACAATTTCTATGGAAGAGCATGAGACAATCATAGATGCATTGCAAAAAAGAGAGGATGCAGATGGTACAATGGAATAAGTAAATACAGGTAAATATAGTTTAAGTTTTATATTGTCTTTTTAAATAGAGGTAATTATTAGTAAAAATATATTTAAATACATGTTTTGATTACATATTGATATTGCTTGTACATTAATAGTTTAAATTGATTTATTATCCTTTTTTTCTATCCTTAAGCCATCATTGCATTGATCTCATACTTTGAAACAAAAAGGAGAGGATGCATGGATTCAACCTACACACATATGGAATACTTTTAAATGCAGGTACTTGAGTTGTGTACATATAGTTAGTTTTATATAAATTAAATTATGTATGTTTTGATGATTTCATTGATATTGCTTGTACCTTTTTGATATTAGGTGGTGTGAAGAACTAGTACATTCTGGGCATGAGTTTGAGATGTTCTTGAGATGGCATATCCAAATTTTGTAAACATTGTTTTGAGATGACATATATGTACATATATGTCCTTGTATGTCTTAAAATCACTAAATTTCATGCATACATTATTGTTAAATCAATTATATCTTTAAGATGTTGTATTATGACCCCTTAAGACATTCCCTTAAGACATTGTATTGTGACCCCTTAAGACATTGTATTTTGACCCCTTAAGACATCCCCTTAAGACATTGTATTGTGACCCCTTAAGACATTGTATTTTGACCCCTTAAGACATCCCCTTAAGACATTGTATTATGACCCCTTAAGGCATCCCCTTGAGACATTGTATTATGAACCCTTAATACATTCTATTATGAACCCTTAAGACATCCCCTTAAGACGTTCTATTATGAACCCTTAAGACATCCTTTTAAGGCATTCTATTATTAACCCTTAAGACATCCCCTAAAGACATCGTAAATTATGATTTATTGACTAATTATTGATTGACATGAATTGAATAAGTTCATTGACTAATTATAGCTAATTATTGAATGTACATATCATGTATGAGATCACTAAATTTGTAAACTATAAATATTAAAATGTACTATTAATTTCAACTTTAATTTCATATTTATATTTAATTTCACATTAATGTCCTATATTAATATCTTGACTATGAACATAAAATGCATAAATGTATATGTGTAAATTAAAATTTCAAACAATAATAAAGTCCATAATTTATGTAAATATATTAAGTGCATGAAAAAAATTCCATCATAGTACAACCCATGAACTAAAGTCCAACTAAGTACTCAAGAACCATGAACTATAAAGTCCAATAGAGTACGTGACAAACCAAAAATATAGTCCACAAAATAAACAAATATAACCCACAAAATCATGTTTCTAGGCCATGTATTGTCTCTATAATCAAGAGACCTCTTCGTGCCATGCAGACTATGCAGATGACCTGAAACACTCTGTACAAGAGAAAGATGAAATCATATGTAAGACAATGAAAAACAATTTAATGACAATTTAATTTATAATTCATCATATTAAAATTAAATTACTGTCATATCTAGGTTTGGATGCTCTACTGCACCTGAAGCAACCTCTACATTCTTTGAATCAATCTACACAAACAAAACAAAAAAGTTGAAATTAGATGCACAAGTCTACAATTAAAAATGATTTAATTGAAATTAATTTATAATTTATCATATTTTAATTGTACCATATCCATAAGTTGTGCACCCTCTTCTGTAGGACATGTTTGTACATTCTCAACTACTAGATGTGTCACATGCTATAAAAGAAAAAGAATTTAAAACATGTATTAGCTCAAATATATAATCTATAATTGAATTTAAATATAATAAAAAAATTAAATTACCATTTGATTTGGAGCCTGCTCCACATGCCCTCCTAGAGGTGTAACTATGTCTGGGTCAGGGTTGAAAGTTGCACTAACAAAGTCCTACAAGATCAAAGTTAAAGCATGTACATACTTGAATTAGGTAAATATATATATATTCAAGTTTGCACATTTTTTGTAGAAATTTATTTAAACAACCTGAAAATCAGAGGCCTCACGAGTAACCGCAGAATCTAATGTTTGCCCGATGCCCATTCTGATTATGGTATCAACCTAGACAGACATGTAGACACATGTAACACAAGCTTATAATATTTTCAAGTGTACATGCACATTTCATATATATAGTGAATTAAAAATTCATAATTGTAACTATACTAATGCAAGTTAAACAATTTACAATATAAATGTACTTGCCCCTGGTCTATGACGGCCGATAGTGGAGGAGTGCTTGAAAACCCCTCGGGTAGAATCGACATGGAAGCCGATTGACTCGCCTAAACCAACATTAATATTTCAAACATATATGTTATTCTATTATAAATTTAAAAATCATTTCATTTATAATTTAAAAAATTGAAATCAAAATACCCCATAAGGGTTACCGATTAGGACTGGTGTCGATGTATGTACTCATGGAATGAATGATTGCCCCATCGTTACTATAATCTGTACACCAAAGAGTTTGATTGTTAAAATGTATTGCAAACTTTACTTTGATATATACATTCATCAAAATTCTTATAAAATGAACGTGTAGATGCATATTTATACCTGTGTACCGATGTCCTCAGGATGTTCGCCTCTTGTAAGAAACTCTACAAATGAACCACTAGAATCTCCATGTCCACCTGAACTAGGTGTGGCCTGATCAGTTCCATAGCATAGTTGATGGTAACTGGTACATACATGTGGGACGGGCCTCGACACTCCTGGAGTGGTACTTGGACCAGCTCCATAGAACACTCCTCCATCATCATCTCTATGCTCCCCACCCTCTATCGCAGAAGCATGCTGATCAAGGTCTCCTGCGAGTGTACTAAGGGAACCTAATGTCAAGACCATAGATCGATGATGCATAGGTTCAGTAACTGGAGGACCAGGAGCAACAACAAGGGGTTGTGCATGCACAGGGCATTGGGGATCAACCCTTGCCCCTAACCTCTATTGTGGCATGCCGCCACCAACACCCTAAAATGATTTAAAATCAAAATAATTGGGCTTGTGCCCCATAACAAAATCTACATATAATTTCCTCAAAAAATACAATGGGCACTCCCAATTAGCATGTGGGGGACTATCAAAAACCATATACCATCAATCCCAAAAATGTGCACTCATCTGTCGATGTATGCACCACCTCATGGATATTCTAGATTTGTTGGCAGGAATGGGTTATCGAGTAACGGGGTCAAGAAAGTAGGGGGCTAGGTGGGCTTTCATTATTTTAAGGTCTAATATTTCTTTATAAGAGAGACCATCAGCATAAAATCATCTCATTTGTTCTCTATCTCGTCTATGCCTATCTAGATCAGGATCAATGGTCCTGATGGCATCCACAATGTTTTGCATTGCAGATGCAAAACGTCTAACATGGGGTGGAATCAACGCTTGACTCTGCATAGCATTGATTTGATTATGTATTGATCCAACCTGATCATTTATGCATGCTTGTAAGCGAGCCTCATCAGATGCAATAGGTTGTGGAGGTGGAGGTGGAGGTGGAGGGGGAGGTGAAGGTGGCTGAGCTGGTGGATTGATGATATCATCAATATTAAAATCCTTCGTGATATGAGATGTAAGTGTGTACCTGCATTAAATTATACTAAATTAACATACAAACTTAAAAAATTATAAGAAATAGTTAAATTTGAAACACACATGCAAATTTATTTAAATATGATACATGCATACATATATTAAGATCATATAAAATTGAAACACACATATACATTGATTGAACTTGATCAAGTAAACTATGTACATACATTTAAAATAAAAAAATACCATGCATTTAACATACATACATTTAAAATAAAAAATACCATGCATAATTTGCATGCATACATCATTAAAGTAAACTATGTACATACAAATTTCAGAATTTAACAACTATATGTGCAATTTTAATACATGTGTACATAGTAAACAATAAAATTGAAACATTCACAAAAAGCTCATTTTATGTCTAACGCATGTATATATATCCATCTAGAACCAAAATCATAAATTCACATCACACAAAATATCCATCGTTCACCAAATTCATCACACAAAATATCCATCGTTCACCAAATTCATAAATTCATAACTATTTAAGATCATTGTCTTAATTTAAAAACTATTGTGGCTTTCTACTGCATCTCTTCATTTATTTGTGTTTTTCCTTTTCAGAATTAGAAGTTCTCCTCTCCTCTAGCCATTGTTGATGCTCATCTAAGATCCCATTCATAGCCCTGACAACATCAACAATGGTTTGCATCCTAGATGCAATCATCCTCACAGGTGGTGCGAAAAATTCTTCATTTTGAATAATGTTAATTTGATCTTGGATGGTTCTAACATTGGAATTGATTCGTGCTTGCAAACGAGCACCATCCATTTCAGGTGGTGGAGGTGGGGGTTATGAGGTGGAGTGGGTGGAGGTGGAGGTGAAGGTGGTGGAGATGGAGGGCGTGGAGGTTGATTACGGATATTATTGAATAGATCCATGTGATATCTAGAAGATATGAGTGAAGCTGCATTAGATTTTTAATTTCAAAATGTAAGATACATGTTTAGGGTTTATACCCTTAAACCATTCAATATAAATGGCCTAATTGAATACATATGATAAAATAAACTTTTAAGCCTCATTTATGTCTAAGGCAAGTTACTTGAATGAAAATACAATTAACTATTAATATTAGATAATTTATGAATGTTATAGGGTTTACGGTTTAGAGTTTAACATAGATCCCCTTAAGCCATCCTACCACCCTAAACCGTAAATTAATCAACCTAGATCATAACAAAATAACATGGCTTAAGGGAATCAAATTTGGTGGAGTTGCCTAAGGCAACCAAATTTGATTTTAAGGTCCTAAGACAAAATGAATGCTTTAGTGAAGAACATTTTCTTGTGGAACAATTGATTGAGATAGGTCTTGTTTCAAATATCATTCATATTTTAATCTTGCACAATCTTGTTATTGTTAAATTTGGTTGCCTAGTTTATGAATATTTTTTAATTTTATGAATAGATTGACTATTTCCGTAATAGAAACACATAATTATGTGTGATTAAGATTTGAGTTTGATGTATATTTTAATTGGATGTTTTTTTAATTCAATATAAGATTATTTTATTTAATATTTTTTTCATTAATATTGAACTCACTTAAATGAATTTTATGATATAAAACATGTATAATATAAAATTAGTTAATGTTGAATTGAAAGTATTTTATTTTAGATTGTTTGTAATTGAAAGAACCTAAAAGAACTTAGACAAAATGAATGCTTTAGTGAAGAACATTTTCTTGTGGAACAGTTGATTGAGATAGATCTTGTTTCAACTCACCAACCTAGATCATGAAATATCATTCATATTATAATCTTGTACAATCTTGTTATTGTTAAATTTGGTTGCCTTGGGCAACTTCACCAAATTTTAAGAAATTATTTGATCCCATGATCCCATTAAGAAATGCAATTTTTTTGTTTCGTTTCAATTTCTAGGTTTTTGAAATGCAATTTTTTTTGTTTCGTTTCAATTTCTAGGTTTTTGAAATGCAATTTTTTTTGTTTCGTTTCAATTAGGGTTTTGAAATTATTTTTTTTGTTTCATCAAATAATTCAAGTTTCAAGAGTTAAATTTTGTTTCTAAAATACAATTCAAGTTTTTTTTTTTGTTTCTATTGAAAATTTTCACAATTTGACGTATTTTTTAATCTATTTGTAAAATTTCTTATTTCAAAAATAACATGAAATAAAATGCATAAAATGGAAATAAAATTTGAAATAAACATGCTAGAAACAGTAAATTTAACAACCATTTCAATTTCGAATGTAAAAACGCAAAAAAGAGAGGAAGAATGCGGGTACCTAGAGGTCTTCTAGTAGTCACTGTCGCTCACAAATCGAGATCCTATGCGCATAGGCGAAAATGAAGTTTTCTTCATTTAAAAATAAATAAATAGTGAGAGGAAACGGGATCCCGATTCTTACAAATCGGGATCTCGTTATTTAGAAACCGAGATCCCGTTTCCTCTCCGCCGGTTCAGGACCCTCTAGCAAATGGGATCCCATTTGCTAGAGGGTCCTGAACTAGCAGAGAGGAAACTAGATCCCGGTTTCTAAATAATGGGATCCCGATTTACGAATCGGGATCCCGTTATTTAGAAACCGGGATCCCATTTCCTCTTCGCCAGTTCGGGACCCTCTAGTAAATGGGATCCCACTTTTTAAAAAATGGGATCCTATTTCTGATTTAGGCTCAGGATCCCGAACCATAACGGGATCCCGATTTTTATAACCCGGGATCCCGTTCTTAAAAATCGGGATCCCATTTTTGCTTAGCCGATTTCATTTTTTTAGCTAAGGTAAAAACTTCCACATTTCGTGGACCCAACTTCATGCTTTCACCTGATTTATTAAAACCCCCATTTTTCTCACAAGGGCATATTCCCAAAGAATATGCCCTCATTAAATCTCTTGTTTGACTTTTTTGGCCAAACACAATTCCCCCCAAAAACCCTCAACCATATTCATTTATTTCCATTTTCAAATTTGAAATGGGCACATTAGCGAAAACTTACACAAGCATGGGCCAGTCCCATTATGACAAGTGGCTCTCTCTCATTTGTTGGGTTTTAATCCCACATTGCTCAATCTTGGCTTCTCCTCTCTCAATCTTTCCTATAAATTCAATGCATTTTCTCTCATTATCTATCTACATTTTTAGAGCATCCTCATTATAGGCAACTTGAGTTCATGAGCATCTCATTGTCTATCATCTCATTAGCTTGGCAAGGGTTGGGAAAGGGCTCTTTCACATATTCAAAGAGCACCAACCCATCATAGAATAGGTTGACATCAAGATTGAAATTGGAGGTTGATGAAGGAAAATAGAGTGGAGTTGGAGATTTTCTTGAAATCAAGTCTTGGAAAAAAGAATTTTTTAATGCTTGTTTTAACAATCTAGAGCTTCCATTTTCTACTCTCATTTTCTATTTTAAACCAACTCACTTTTCGATTTGGGCTTAAAATCAATCAATAATTTGGTCTTTTTTAAAGTTGGTTAAAAAGAACCTTAGACATTTACTAGATTTTGATTTGGGGTTAAAATTGGATAGGGCAAACTTCACATCTCATTTTGGTGCTTTAAAACAAATCAAAATCATTGCTTTTGGGGTCTAAAATGAACAAGTGTTTTTCATGTTTTGCAATATTTTTCACAAATTAATATCATTTAAAAGGTGTATGCACTTCTCTCGTGCCTCACGGCGATCTTGAGAATCAAAAGTCTTTTGTGATATTAAATTGTCAAAAAGATTTCCTTCACATTTCAATTTGAGAACTTAAAATTGAACAAACTTGTCTAGTGTGAGAAAAAGGCATTGTGAATGTTCTATTTTTGTTCACGCAAACAAAGATGATCAAACTACGAATGCACTTACTCGCTGTTGTATACCTTTAGAGAGCCTGACTTGGTGGGAAAAATTACTCACCCCAAGGGACGACTCAAACTGGTAATGAGCTAAATGCCAAGCTATTCCCAACTGGTATACAAATTCGAATGGTGATGAAAGTTCATCATTACAGAAGCTCCTACGGAAAAGTAGGTGATGCTCTTTATATGGGTTGATCTTGCCTCTCGTGTGGCCTTCTGAATGGGTACCCTGATTACGAACCAAATTTGTAGAAGGCCAAATCCTTATCTATTTTGCTGGTGCAAAAGGTCATGTCCTTTGAAGCCACCCCACGTTATACATGCGGTTTTGTTTTAAAGATGAAAATTATGCCATGGGAGATTCATGGGTACTGATGCTTGGCTGACCCAAGAAGTGTGTGTCGTGGAGGGGAGCCAATGTGGTCAAGCATCTAGTCATCTACACAAAATATGCGTAGCTGGATTCATCCAAGTGGGAACCCAACAAAATATTGTCTCATCATCCTAGGGTTGTACATGTGCTTGGAAATGAAAAATGCATTGCTTGGTCCTCAAAAAAATTGAAAAAAAAACATTCACAAAGAACTCCAAATTTCAAACCCCTTGGAAGATACAAATACCTTTGAAAAATTTAAGTACTCTTGCTTTCCCCATGGATCATATCCTTAGAGGTTTCTAAGTGCTTGAATTTTATCATCATTTGTTTTCACTAAGGTTAAACCTAGAAAAATTTTGCCCTAATTTCCTTGATTTCCACATAATGGACCTTGTGGGATGAAAACAAAAGTGGGACATTCGACATACAGTTTGAAACATAATCAAGCAAGTGCTTTTGGTAGAAAGAATTCACTAAGGAAAGATTAAAAAAAAAATGGATTACACATGTGTTTTCTAAAATGATTTCCCGCAAGATCAAAATCCCAAAACCAAAGTTCAAGAAGCTTAGTTTGAAAGCTCGTGAGGAACATCTTGAGAGATTTTTCGAATTTAGAGAAAGATTGGTTTACAACTTTTACAAAAAAGCTTCAAGAAACAATCCTGAGTTGTATGCATTCTACTATCAACAAAATCTTGAGCTTTTTGAAAGGTTTTCTTTTCTCACATAGGAAGTCAAGCGTATTCTTCAAAACCGAGGTCTTGTAAGAAGAAGTATTATCTAGGTCAAGTTTAGGGTCAAATTCAATCACTTTCATCCATCTCTCAACCATCAAAATCAATCAAAAATCACCTCACCAACAACTCTTGGAAACTTTGTAAACATCTTTTATGCTAAACTTTTAGGCGAAATAAAAAATCACCTCGTTTGACCTAACACACCTAGTCAAACCATCATCTTATGCATGAGTTTTCTCTAGGATAACACAAATTTCTAGGGTTTACAAGTTCATCTTGTTTGGCTTAACACAATTAGCCAAATTATCAAATCCATTTTCATCTTTGTTTGGCTTAACACACTTAGCCAAATTATTGATTCCATAATCACCTCGTTTGAATTAACACACTTAGTCAAAACCGTCATCTTATGTACAAGTCCACTCTAGGATAACACATCTTCCTAGGGTTTAAAAGTGCATTTATCACCCTTGTTTGACTTAACACATTTAGTCAAACTATCAATCCAATCACGATCAATCAAGTCCTAAAAATTTTAGCATTTCCTTCAAAGTTTCTTTAAGAGTTCCATTCATCCATATCGCTCATCTTCCATTTATCTCATCCTCGTTATCACTTTGACCCTTCAATTATCCTAACTCTTTGATTCTTTGAACCTAAGGTTTAGACCGATCTAAAGGATTAGAGGTTCATCTCTTACATTCTTGAAAATTCATCTCCATTTTATGGTTCAAACTCGCTCTCAACACAAGAAGAATATGGAGCAAAATAAAGAAACATCCATTTCAAGTGATCTAAGTCAAACCGAAATGATGTTCAATCCGATGATAAAAATTGAACTCCCAATCCATCCGCCTCAAATGCTTCAAAGTTCTCAAGAAGAAGGTCATATTGAGGACATCACTAATAATGGAATGACACAATCAAAAATTCTGGAAATAGTGCGAAACCCTGAAAGCCACTACATTGTCAATGCCATGCTGAAATTGTACCCATCCCAATACATACTTGAGTTAGCAAAAGAAGGGGCTAAAATCCATTCTGACTTTGACATAAGAACTATTGTGGAAAGATCTCTTGGTATCATACCTTCGCCTGCATCCACGCTCCCACTTCAAAATTTCACTCAAGACATCCCCCAGATCATATCATCTATCGCTTCAACCCCATCGATTGTTAACAAAGGAAGTGCCATGTTTCATGAAATCAAAAAACATCACCTTGTGAACAATCAAGGGTTGAACGTAGGGGCCACATCAAAAAAATCCATCCGGTAAATCCATTGCACCCATATGTCCCTCTCACATTTCATGATCCTACCAATTCATCCTCATTTCATGCAATGCCGAATTATCCTCTTGACATACAAACTTCTCTCCCTATCTCACAAGGAGAAGGTGACTTGTTTGGAGTAGGGGGAATCTTGGATCCATCATCATCACTTTCAGGGAGTGCACCACCTATCTTCCCACCATTTCCACCCTTACCGCTCACATCCAAATCATCACTCATGTTGGGTTTTCCTCCTCTTCCCACCATTAACTATTCAAATAAAAGCACTTTATCAAATCCACCAACCATGTCATCTGTACCACAACAATAGATGGCATCCGTCCAAAAAACCACAACAATCAATGCATTTGTCATTCCTCAAAGCATGGTTACTTAGGGACCAAGCACCTCAATCGCACCATCCGTAACTCCAACCCCGATCATTAATATGACCGTTCCACTCATCACGACGGTCGGCGTTCTTCCTGATCCACCACCATTACCACCAAGGCACAACACCACCAATTCATTCACCATGACATTGCAAGTTGCTCGACAAGCTGCCCAACAAAAAGCACTTCAAAATCAACAAGCTGCATAATTAGCCACTCAACAAGCGCAAGCACAACTAGTTGCACAACAAGCACAACATGCCACACAAGCCCAAACCTTGTTACAACAACAAAAATCTAAACAAGCTGAACATGCATCTCAAGCCGCTCAAGCCACTCAAGCCACTCAATTCGCACAAGCTATGCAAGCCACACATGCCGCTTAGATTGCGCAAGCAATCCAACAAGCACATGCTCAAGCACGAGCACAATTCCAAGCTTAGCAAGCGCAATTGCAAGCACAACAAGAAGCGTATCAACATGCCTTGCAATACTACGAATTACAATAGCAATACAACCAACAACAAGTGTTGTTGGAACAACAACAACATGACCAACAACAAGCGTTGTTGGTGCAACAACAGCAACAGGACCAATAACAAGTGTTGTTGGCTCAACAACAAGTGCACGCGTCACTTGCTCAACAAAGCTTTCAAAAAAAACACATCAACATCCCATCTATCAATCCCACACCTCAGAACATATTCACCCCACCTCCCGATCCACAAGGTGACGTGATGACACAAATCAAACTACTTTCATAGCAAGTGCTAGATCTCCAATCTGGGAAGACAGTTAGGACACTGAAAAAATCATGTCCCTATCCATTTGACAGAAGCTTGGCAATGGTACCATTCCCCAAGGGATTCAAAATCCCCAAATTTGATAAATATCGTGGGATAGGAAACCCTGAAGGTCACATCAGGGAATTCCAAGTGCATTGCATGGAATTCACCTACAATGACACATATCTAATGTGACTATTTCCTTGAAGCTTGGGTGGAGACACTATGGAATGGTTTTCTCATCTGCCTATAGGAATCAAAACCTTTCAAGAAATCAAGGATGCTTTCCTCCAAAATTATGCATTTAACATTTCCATGGATGTTAGTTTGGAAGAACTCTCAGTGCTCAAACAGAGTAAGGGAGAATCATTCATCACCTTTCTCCAATGATGGCGAGTGAAATCTAATCAAAGTAAGTGGGCCATTCCAGAAGAGCAAAAAGTCTATACCATCATCACCAATATAGATAAAACCTAGGCATTCTATTTGAAGATGCGATGCATCACTACGTATGATCAACTGATCCCCAAGGCGCTCACTATTGAATGAGCTCTCATTAGACAAGGGGGCACAACCACTTATCACAAACATCAGGACACTCGCACATCCACTAGTTTCAATGACAAACCTCGCACATGGGTGAAGAATTGAAATGTCACCAACGATGGCATAGTGGATGCCAAATTTTTCATCAATGCCCCCAAGCAAAACAATCAAATGCAACATCGCCAACCGCAGAACAAAAATTGAAATAACATGCAAACAAATGTTGCAAACTAGAAACCACCCCAAAACTAAATCAACAATCTTAATAATCAAGGAGGACCACCTCCGCTAAACAAGTTCCCCCCCAAACAGAAATTCACAACCCTTGGGGAGTCAATCGAGTCCATCATGAAAAAGCTGGTCAATGAGAACATCATCAAGGTCCCCACCCATGATGATTATAGCAAACCTCAGGTGAAACCACCATGGTATAATGAAAACCTCCTTTGTGACTTTCACAAAGTCAAGGGACACACAACAGCCAACTATATGAAGTTGAAAAATATCATCCAGGATCTCATTGAGGACAAGATCATCAATGTCGAACAACCAACTAGTAGTCAAGACCTCAAGATATACACCAATCCGATGCCAAATCATAATCAAGGGAATAATCGAGGAAATAACAAAGGGAAGCAAAAGTACGCTAGCACAAACCTTGTTTATGAAGACATTGTCGCATGTGTAGATGAAATGGTCACTGTCATTAATGTCAGAGGAGCCGATGCTGATTGTGGAATCACCACACACAGTGGAAAGCTTACTATTGTAGGGGCATCACAGCCATCTAAAACCCCCATTTCAAATACAAGAGTCGTTCCCTATGATTACCATGTTATTGACCAGCTGAAGAGAACTCCCAGACAAATCTCCATCATGGAACTGTTAAAAATTTCCATTGCCCATAGGAAAATTCTTGATGAAGTGTTAGTAGTCTCTGCCACCCTTGACACATATCAATTTTAGGCTATGGTTGGAAATATCATCACCCAAAATCTCCTAACATTCTTTGATCAAGACTTCCCCCCGCAACCATCTCATACCCACACACTTCACCTTCAAGTGTTGGTCCATAAAAAGAAAGTTAAAAGGGTCCTAGTAGATGGAGGTGCAAGCCTAAATATTTTCTCTCTGAAGCTTATAAATAACTTTGGATTCACCGAGGATTCCATTAACAAGAACAAGAGCATCACAATAAGGGCATATGATGATCAAGAAAGAGTGTCTCAGCGCACTATTAAAATTCCAATCCAAGTGGGACCAAAAACCATGGAGACTTCCTGTCAGGTCCTCAACCTTGACTTACCATATAAAATCCTCTTAGGATGTCCATGAATCCAAAAAAATGAAAGTAGTGGCCTCGACATATCACCAATGCATCAAGTTCTTGCACCAAAATGATGAGATCGCTATACACAGGGATCTTGAACCATTTGCCTACTGCAAAAACTTGGAAGCCAAGTTTTATAAAATCCCCCAAGTGCCAAAAAATGATGAAGGCCCATCCACTACATACATCGACCCAGCTAACCTCGCCTCCACTTCTACGATAGAGACACCCGCCATCATTGACATTTGTGACATCAATAACATGATCCAGGACAACGGATGCAAAGACTGGAATGAAGAATAATGCATTTGCTGTAGGAGAGTTACCACAATATCCTAGGTTGCATGGGCAACCTCAGCCAATTGAAACACCTATCCACATTGTTAGGGGAAACCCTTCTGGATTCCGCCATTGGGGGGATCTCATTCAAGAAAATTTGGATGAGGGAGACATCTCAAACACATTATACCAAGATGAAAGGCCCACCTCCACCCTACCAATGGATGAAACTAAATAAGGGTTGCAAATTATGTTTGGTATGGGCTATAATAGAAACCAAAGCCTTGGAAGGAACAATGATGGACGATTGGAGCCCATCATTATAGAAAGAAGAATGCAGAACCTTGTCCTTGGATGTACTCCCCTAAGTATAACCATATGTGGAAGAGGTAATTCCAGTAGGGTAGTCAAGTCCTCCCCTCAAGTGTTGACAACTAACCTTAGACCACTCATGTGCACATGCATCCTACTTGACAACTTCACCTTTGACTTCATTGATGTCTGTGCCAATAGTGACGATGATGACACCATGGAAGGCCTTCCCAGGCTCTTTGTGGATTCCACCCTACTAATGATTAGTGCCTCCCCAACCAAGTCAAACCAACAAACCCACCGAATCACCTTAGTACACCCTCAACTCATCGACCACGACCAATGTGGACCGCCAATTCTAGACTCATTCAAAAATGATGAGCCTCTCTCAGAATTCATGGGACTAAGGGATACAGTTTCGTGTGGGGATCACAAGGTAGATTTTGACATCACTTTAGACACCTAGGCATATTACGGGGAGACGATTGAGTCCTTTAGTCTCAAAATAAAAATATTGAGAATAAGATCGAAGTTATTGAGTGAAAACCACATTGTGGCACTCTCTAATAACTTAATAGTAAAAAAAAAGGATGCATCCAATGGTGAAAACCTCTCTGAGGCATCAGAGGATGAAGGATTCAATCTCCCCCCTACTGCACCACATCAAGAAAAATCAGCAATCCTAGTAGAATAGTGTAATCCTGTTAACTTGGGAATGGAGGCGGCACCACAAATCACTTTCTACACTGAGTCTCTCCTAACAGAAGAACAAGAACTGTTGGCAGCATTTCTAAAGGAAATGAATGTAAATTTTACATGGACCTATGCTGACATGCTGGGTTTGAATCCAGAAGTTGTGGTTCATCATTTAGCTATTTACCCTGGAGCAAAGCTGGTTAGACAAAAGTTGAGAAAAATGCATCCCCAGATAGCCTTGCTGGTCAAGGTAGAGTTATAGAAGCTCCTGGATGTTGGCTTCATACGCCCAATTGACTATCCAGAATGGGTATCCAACCTTGTACTAGTCTCAAAACCAAATGGGGGCATCTACATCTACATAGACTTTAGAGACCTTAACAAAGCATGTCTTAAGGATGATTTTCGACTACCAAACATTGACATGATAGTGGACATGACGACTGGACATGAGATGCTATCCCTAATGGATGGCTTCTCAGGGTACAATTAGATATTGATTGCAAAAGAAGACCAGCATAAGACGGCCTTCACGTGCCCTTGGGGCACCTACTGCTAGAATGTGATGCCATTTGGGCTAAAAAATGCAGGGGCTACATATCAAAGATCCATGACACTAATCTTCCATGAAATGATACACAAAAATGTTGAAGATTATGTGGATGAAATATTGGCTAAATTGAAGAGGAGGTAGGACCACATAGTGACTCTAAGTGCAATTTTTGATAGACTAGAAAAGTACAAGGTCAGGCTCAACCCAAAGAAATGTGTCTTTGGGGTGCAATCTAGAAAACTGTTGGGATACATAGTTTCAATGAGAGGGATAGAGGTGGATCCCACAAAGGTAAAAGAAATCCTCGACATGGGAGCACCAAGAAAACTGAAACAACTCAAAGGAATGCAAGGAAGACTCTAGTCCATCCGGAGGTTCATAGCACAGCTAGCAAATACACAAATTGCCTATTCACATCTGCTCCACAAGGGAGTAGTGTATAGGTGGGACAAAAAATGTGAGCAAGAATTCAAAAAGATCAAGGAATACCTACTTATGCCACCAATGCTAATTCCATCGATCATAGGGAAACAATTGATTCTATACATCTCAGCAATGATGATCACCCTTGGTGCCCTTTTAGCCCAACATGATGAAAAGGGAACCGAGCGGGCCATTTACTATATCAGAAGAACAATGGTGGGGCATGAGCTTAATTAAACATAAATAGAAAAATCTTTCCTGACAGTGGTGTTTGCAACCCAGAGATTTAGACACTACATGATAGCTCATCAAATTAAGCTAATTGCCAAGATAGACCCCCTCAAGTATCTATTGTCAAAAGAAATGCTTATAGGTAGAATGGCTAAATGGGTTATGATACTATCTGAGCATGATATTGAGTATGTAGAGTGAAAAGAGATCAAGGGAAAAGACATTGCGGATCAACTAGTAGAGGCTCCAATATATGCAGACAACTTGATCATATCATAATTTCCAGACAAATCCCTTTTCAATCTCGATGTAGCCAATCATTGGAAATTATACTTTGATGGCTCCCACATGCAACATGGATTAGGAGCTGGTGTGTTCTTCATCACCTGACAAGGGGATTGCATACCAAGATCTTACAGGTTGGCATTCCCCTGTACAAACAACATTGCAAAGTATGAGGATTTAACCATAGGTCTCAAAATTGCGGTACAATGACGAATCATAGCATTAAATTTCTATGGAGATTCATAGCTTATCATTAACCAAGTCAATGGTGAATACCAAACTAAGGATGATAAGCTTACACCATACAAGAAGGTGGTAGAAGGCCTCAAAGAATCTTTTATTGATATCACCTTTGAGCAGATACTAAGGGAAAATAATAGAGCAACTTATGTGATGGCAATGATCGGATCCTTGCTAGATATCCCTCGCAATGTCTCAAAACATGAATTCCTGGTAGAGCAGCTTCTCATACCAACTTTCGAGGTACCAGAATCAAAATATACATGTGAGCTCGTTGGTCCCGGTGATCTTTGGTACCATGACATTTACACCTATCTGAGATTAGGAGTCCTCCCTGCCGACATTACCTCGAACCTCAAGTGAACCTTTGTCAAGAGATCCTTACGTTTTGTCATCCTAGGGGAAACCCTTTTCCATAGGAGCATTGATGGAACCCTATTGCATTGCTTCAAACTTGAGGAAGCCCTGACGGCTTTGACTGAGGTACACAATGGCACTTGCGGTTCACACTCAAGTGGTATGACCTTGGCCAAGAAGTTACTAAGAACCAGATACTACTGGCCAACAATGGAGAGAGAGGCACACAAATTTTTCAGAAGGTGTCTACTGTTCCAATAACATGGATACCTCATTCATGCACCAACTCAAGAATTTCATCCCATTGTTACACCTTGGCCCTTTTCCCAATGGGGGCTCGATCTCATAGGTAAAATCTCACCCACCTCATCTAACGGCTACAAGTTCATCATCACCGCCACTGAATATTTCACAAAGCGGGTCAAAGAAATTCCCATGACCTACATCACCAGAAAGTAGATATCCAAGTTCATCCTAAACTACCTGATTTACCGATATGGTGTTCCCCAATCCATTATCTCTGATAACACACCTTTCAAGAATCAGGATGTCCATAAATTGTGTGAAAAATTCAAAATCCAACATCGCTTTTTCACTCCATATTACCCACAAGGAAATGGCCAAGCAAAAGCTACCAACAAAACTATCTTAAAAATCCTTAAGAAAATAGTCAATGACTCTGGTCATGACTAGCATCTGCAACTAAATCTCACCTTATGAGCCTACCGCACTAGCATCCACATGTCGACAAGTGCCACCCCATTCTCCTTGGTCTACGGATCATAAGCCATACTCCCTATCGAGATCGAGCTCTCGTTACTAAGGATATTATTGCAAAAACTCATCACAGATGAGGAATACAGGGCTACAAGACTAAATGAGCTAGAATTACTAGATGAACGATGCATGGACACCCTAAATCATCTACAGGTCTACCAAAATTTCCTAAAAAGAAGCTACAACAAGAAGATCAGGCAACACACCTTCCAATTCAGCGAACTTGTGATGAAAGAGAACCAAAAGAATGTGCCAAATCTGGAGAGCAAAGGAAAATTCGAGCCCAACTGGCTGGGACCTTTCATCGTCATATCCAACTATAAATTAGGAGCATATCAATTAGCAACACCAAAAGGTGAGCCTTTGCAGGAGCCTTTGAACAGTTCTCACCTCAAAAAGTTTTATGCCTAAGAACTTGCAAGGTATAGAACCAAAAAATACAAAAACAATCGGAACCTGAAAAAATGGTTACCTTGATGAAAACCTAGTAAACAGGCATCTTGGTGACAACAAAAAAAAAAAAATCCTAAAAAAATCAAAAAAATGATTGAAAACAGTAAAGAAAAAAAATCATCCTCTAGTGAAAACCACTTCGGTGGTGCTTTGGACAAGTACCTTGGTGAAAACCTAGCAAACAGGCACCAAGTGTAAATAAAACACTCCCCATCTGCTAGGATCTGCACGACTCAATCATCCATTCCATCACATTCCATTAATCATCCATCCACCCATCCGCTCGCATCCATACCATAGCCTGAGCTGATACCCATATCATATTCCACCATAGTACTACTTGGCATATTCCTGAGGTTAGTTTGTCTTGCCTTCACTGAAGTAGTCTATCGCACCGCGCTGGGGGCATGTTCCTATACCTGCATCGGATTGGATTCTTGTATATTCTCATGATCTTCCTAAACATCAAAAAATCCAAAATCATTCAGAAAAATCATCAAAAAATCCAAAAACATTCTGAAAAATCATCAAAAAAATCCAAAAACATTCAAAAAAAATCATCAAAAATCCAAAACATGTCAAAAATGTTAGAAAATCTTCAAAAATTCATCATTGAGTCTAGTCATTCTTCCACCTTGTCTGAACTACGTCGTCTCTGAGCTTGAACCTAGGAAAGGTTGATCTTTGATCATCCCCCAAGACATTTAGGTTAGTCCTTTAGGTGTCTATTGCATTGGCAATCCGTTTTTCCATCTTTTTTCACATTTAGGTCAGTCCTTAGGCATCTGTCGCAATAAAATGGCATTCCATTTTCCCATCTATCTTTTCATTGAGTCAAGTATGTCGTTAGTTGAACTACATGGTCTTTGCATGTATAACGTAGGCAAGGCTAATCTATGGATCAGCTCTCGAGACCCCTAGGATAGGTCTTTAGGTTAGTATCTTCACCGTAAATCTAGAAAATACCAAAAAAAATTCAAAACACTTCAAAAATACCAAAAACAACCTTAAAATATTTGAAAAACCCAAAATAGTGCATCCATATCATCTCGCTTTCACCCGTAATAATCACCACTCATAATAAATCAATCATCACTTTCATCCTTTGGTAAGTTAGTCAGAAGCAAGTCTAGTAGGTTTAAAAGTGAACGCTCAATCATCAAATTCTCAAGTCTAGATCAGTGAGTCAACAAGTTGATCAACTCAAAGTATAAATAACTTATCACCCAAATCAGTCTCATCAAAACCCTGATCACAACATGTGCTAGGAACATGACCTTCCAGTGATGGACATCAGCATTGGGTATCACCATAGTTTAGTCTTTGGCTAGTGGTACAAAGAACATTAGCTTGTTTGTTTACTTTATCTTGGTCTTGTTTAGACTTATCTTATTTTGTGCTCATTCTAAGGACCTCTCGATGATGCCTAAACAAAACAAGTTTAGAGAGAAAGGAATGGGGCAATGATCATTATCTTTTTATCTGATGTGCTTGTCAGATATTCTTGTAAAATAACTTAGTCATGTGTTCTTTGTTTTGTTTGTAGGGAGGATGTTTTAAGTGTCTTGTTGACCACATAAGAAGGATTTCTTTTTATGTTTTGGCCCAAGATGTTTAGAATATCTGAACTTCATTCTGAATAAGGTTTCGTTTGTCAAGTGTGAACAAGAGTACTCCTATTTGTTTGATGAGTCAAAGTCCATCACACTAGGTGCCATGCCATCCTGGTTCTTAATACCTTGATGCATCACACCTACGTGTGTTATCAAACATAAATAAAGGTATGCTCCTTATCTCTCCCATCCTTGGATAAGAAATACATCATCATCAGTCGTCATCATATCCAATAAATTCTCGACGACTAGTGGAATTGTTGGACTTCTACATCTTCTTGGATTTAAGGGTTGATCCCTCTCATTCTTCTATCCTCTCTCATGCTAATAATGCATCCTACATAATCATTTCATATCATCATAGCACAACATCATCCATCACATCCATCTCAAATACATTGCATAATCATTTAATTTGTTTAAGATAATATAAATTTGTTATTCTAAGCATCTTCTAAACATCTCATTTTCATCATCATTATCATATAGATCATATAGTCTAACCATCCATACATTCATTTTGAACCTGTTTGTCACAAGATCGACCTCAATGTTTTCGCTCGATCTCTCGAGGGGGAAATGTACTAACGTACTTATTTTCACTCGGGCATCTAAAAAAATTAGATTTTTTTAAATTTTGATGTCAGTGGCATCATTCTTTGAACCAATGCAACGGGTACATTGCTTCAAAGAGGGGCATAATGTAGATATGAAAAATACACACATCCATCTAATCATACTTCATTCACCGTTATTTCATCTATTAATTAAATAAATGAATTTAATTAATTCACTAAGCTTATCTCTTTAATTAAATAAATCCAATTATTTAATTATCTCCTATAGTTCCCGATTTAATTAAATCATGTATATATTTAATTAAATTACTCATATTCATTTTCCTCTCATTTGATTTAAATAAATAAAAATAAAATTCAAATCAAATGTCATATCACTTAACCTCCTATTAGATTAATCAAATCTTGATTAATTTAATCCTAATCACCTAAATCCTCTAGATTCATCCACTTGCACAATAAATCATTTAATTGATTTATTAAAACCCCTATTTTCCTCACATGCCCTCATTAACTCTCTTGTTTGACTTTTTTGGCCAAACACAATTCCCCCCAAAAACCCTCAACCATATTCATTTATTTCCATTTTCAAATTTGAAATGGGCACATTAGCCAAAACTTGCACAAGGATGGGCCAATCCCATTGTGACAAGTGGCTCTCTCTCATTTGTTGGGTTTTAATCCCACATTGCTCAATCTTGGCTTCTCCTCTCTCAATCTTTCCTATAAATTCAATGCATTTTCTCTCATTATCTATCTACATTTTTTAGAGCATCCTCATTATAGGTAACTTGAGTTCATGAGCATCTCATTGTCTATCATCTAATTAGCTTGGAAAGGATTGGGAAAGGGCTCTTTCGCATATTCAAAGAGCACCAATCCATCATAGAATAGTTTATATTTCATGTCTTCTTTACATGCTTGATTTGGTTTTATCATTTGTTTTGAAGAAGGTTGTATTATTCTATGAGGATGTTGGAATCATGCTAACCATTTGTAGATTTTGATGTCCAAAAAATGTAATATTTCATTAAATGAACTAGAAATGTATGAAAAACACATTTACAAACTTTATAAAATGAAATGTGTGCACCTAAGAATTTAGAGATGACTGAGGAGGTCTGAAATGCTAGAAATTTTGACTTTAATTCTGAGTGGGACTCATTCGCCAAGTTGGGTGAATTAGTCCCAAATATAGGTTTCTGTGCAGAAATAGAAATTTGGCAAATGGGTATCCGAATTTGTAAAAATCTGAATTTTAACCTAAAGTAGGACTCATTCACCAAAAGTGGTGAATAATACCAGTTAGGGTTTTGTGAAACTTCAAGATTTGAATATTCTCTTTTTAGTTTGCTCAATCTTCTTTTTTAGGTTTTTGGATCCAAATCTCTGTAAATCATGATGTAAGTGTTCTCCAATGTTCTCTAATGCTTATTGACAACTTTGACAGTTTTTAAGCACTTTAACAACTTTCTCCAAACTTGCTCCTCAATGTGTCTTCAATTAAACCTGCAAATCACACACTAAAGAGAGGGGAAAATGTTGTTTTGTTAGTGGATAGGGGTTTTCCTTGGTCAAACCCTGTTTTGGTAATCAAACCTTGAATTGAAACAAGATAGGAATGGAGAATGATGAATAAACAAAATATGATGTTGCAACTCACCAAACCCTAGCAATGAAGTTCTACAAACATTTATCAAACCACTCAAATGGATGTAGATCTTGACTCTTGCTTGAAGGTGATAGATCTTTAATGAAATGCTAGCTTGAATCATAAAATCCTACATCACAATTGTCAGCTCAACAAAATTAACATGATGCATGGAGACTTTGACATGATGTTTTATGCTTGAATGCTGCTCTAAAATGCTTGATAATTTTCTCTTGAAGGCTCTTGTAAACACTTGAATTCTCTTGTGAACTCAACTTTGCTATAAGGATTCTCAATCAACTTGCTAGGTGTAAAGTGAGAGAAATAAACTTGTATTTATACTTAATTATGTAAAAATTCCCAAAATTAAAACACTACAAGCCGACATCAGATCTAGGAGGATAATATCCCACCAAAAGTTTAAATTAATTTTGATTTTGGGCCACACAGGACTCATTCACCCAAGGTGGCAAATGAGTCCCATTAGGCATAGTTTATGGGACCATTTTAAAAAATTCTTAGAAAGGTGTGAAACTAGGATTGGGACCCAAAAGCCTAGGTGGGAATAATTCACCCAGTAGTGATTTTTTTAGTGGCTAATATTCACTAATTGGCTAATAGTTGAAATTTGGAAATCCAAAATTGGCTAATAATTTGAGTTATAATGTGACTTGAATCGTCACATTTTTACAAATTTTATTGTATCCTTATTTAAATCACCAAAGAATTTATTTTATTAAAATTTTAACTCAAAAATTTGCCACAATATTCGATGCATGATTTCACCTAAATTTTATAATTATAGTAGAAATCTACTTTAATTCGTCAATAGTATATCATAATTATTAGTTCCTTTATGACCATACTTCTAATCTTTAGTTTTCACCATTGATTTATAATAGAATCTAATGGACCTTGTTGTATTCCACTAGGTAAAATGTACCCATGATGTGTAATTCTCATGGGCCCCAAAATTTTGGGTCTCGTGAGCATTATAGATTATGGGTACATTTTACCTTGTAGAGTACGAGGGTTGTAAGATCAATGATCTAAAAAAAATTTCAAGCCCCAATAGAATTATAGATTGTAGGTACATTTTACCTTACAGAATACAATGAGGGTCATTATATTATATTTTAAAACAATGGTGTCAAGTAAATATTAGTCTACCCCTTAAACCCATTAATAATTTCCACCCTTAGGCCCTTACTTTTCCATGAAAATTATTTTTATATTGGATGTATTTTCCATCATAATTAATGCATTTTCCTATTATTTTTCAAGATTCGCGAAAAAAATCTACAAATTTTTAGTGAGGTAAAAACAATTGCCAGTAAAATTATTTTTTTTTGAAAAAAATGATAGATTCACTAATAGAAATTAATATTTTTCCTATGAAAATGAAAGATTTGCCAAATTTTTATATCTTTTTTTGAGGGGGGTTTCTTAAAGTTATCATTGTTGCCCAGGGTGGCGAATGAGTCTCAAATCACTAAATCTGGGCCACACAAGCTGAAAACACTTGAAAATTATGGTTGGATATTGATTTGTGTTAGGATTATCCTTGAAAAGATGCATTAAATAACACTTGTGGATGCAAAATAAGTCCAATTAAAGCGTAATGAATCCCAATTACTAAATAAAACCATAGAAAAGTGTGAAAATGTTAGAACACTTTACAACACTCCAAATAATGCATTAATAAGCTCATTTAGTTCGCAAGGGACCAAGACCTAATATGAATATATTAGATATATTACAACACTAAATCAAGGCCATGTTAAGGGGGGGGATTTTTTTCATCATTATATCTAGCCCCCGCTTTAGTGAGAGGAGGAAATTGCTTCCAACTCACACTAAAGTAGACCAAATGAACCAATGCTAGTAAGATAAGACAACCATGATCAAGAGGGGTTCAAATCATGTACCAATGTTGGAAAGATAGGACAACCATGATCAAGAGGGTTGTGCAAGCCCCCAAGACCAAGGTCCTATGACAAACCAACATAGGAACAAAAGAACACACATGGAAAAGATATAAAGAGAAAAAAAAAAGCACGAGCATACACCTCCAAAGTCAAAAAGAAAAGAAAGAGAGAAAAAAAAAAGAGGGGTGGGTCAAGCTTCAGTCATTTGTCCAACATGATGTGGATCAAGTCTAGGTTGTTTGTTCAAAAAATGCACACTCACTCTGAGGCAACAAAACTTCAGGCTGTCCACTAGATGACAAATCCAAGAAGGTGAGACACATACACACATGACCGATATCCACTCACACACACACACGAGTGGCTAAAGGAAATTCATTCCCTCATTTGGCTTCTCGTCAAACCATACCAAAGTTACACCTCATGATAAATTTAATAAGGCACCACACAAAAATTATTTTTGAGCTTCATGAGGCAAGAAAAGCCTTGTATGCTTGGAGCTCATGAACAAACAAGATGGCTCCATAGGCATGCAAGTTGTGTTATGCAAGGTGGCCATATAACTAAAAATCCAAGATGTAAAATGTATAGAATATTCAAATGATTCTTTCTTAGCCCATGTGTGATCTTAACTTAGGGAACATTGTTCCTAATGTCTCCAAGAGAGGACCAATCAAAGAATATAAGATTCACAACTTAGGGGATGCAGTGCATCACATCAAGCCACTAAGAGGAATGTAATATGCTAAGATAGATCACGCTCTTGAAGGAAATCACACCCAATGTCATACAAAAACTGAAAAGAACATTGCATAAAGTAAAAATACTACAACATGAACCATGCAAAAAAATAATGCCAATATATTCCCCTACTTTAAAGAAATTTCTAAACACCATACTCTGAGAAATTACTTTAAAGTAGTAAATGATAAATGCAAACAACAACAAAAAAGACATGAGAGCTAACTTGGAAAGACCTATGCCAAGTTATATATGTCTTCAAGTAAAGCTATGCCATGCAGAAGAAAAGAGAAAAGGGGTTGCCCCCAACATGAATTTCCAAAAACACAAGGGATCTATAGATTTGGGTCAATATGTTCTTGCTACAATATTTTTTGAGAGTTCGAAATTGTCATCATTCCCCAAATACTCATAGAACTAGAAGAATGATACAAAGAGAGGAAAAAAAGGAAAACCTTTTGGATCAACATGGAAGAGACATGAATGTCTTGGCACTTTGCATCATCTCCAAAAGGAAAACACAAGGCAAGTGAAAAAGATAAAGAAAAATATTTTGGGTCAACATGGAAGAGACATGAATGTCTTGATGCCTTGCATCATATCCAAAAGGAAAACACAAGACAAAGAAAAGATAAAGAAAAGAAAAAAGATTTATGACATAAAGAAGAATGTAGGTACAAATAGAGGAATTTCACAGAGAGAGAGAGAGAGAGAGAGAGAGAGAGAGAGAGATCAAACAGAATGTCAATAGGGATCACATCACACCCATGCAATAACACAAAAGAAAATGAAAAATAAATAATGTAAAAGAATATTAAGGCACATACGAGTCAACCTAAAGTAGGTTGTCCACATCCCAGTCATATTCATTGTATACCAAAGACAGAAAACTAGCCAAAGGGACAATAGAAAGAGCCGAACTAGGGTCATCACCAAGTTCAACACTCTTTTTAGGAGAATTGTCATTTATGCTCATGGAAGACGAAAACAATGTATTTAATTCAAATGTATGCACCTCTTTGTCAATTTTAGAAACTTCCTCATTGTCATCTAAGTTAATCACAATAGGAGGTCAAATGATAATGTCCAAGGAATTTTTCAACTCTTGTTTTGGTTGTGTTATAAGATCTTTTTATTTCGGTGAAGGGGGAGGCTTTTTATGCATTGCTTCAGTCAAATTTGGATTTGGATTTTTTTTGTTTATTTCTTCATGCAGTCTATGTGCAAGGGCACGATGTCTACACCTGTGCTCTCTAGCACCTTTATTTATTTTAGTCCAGCTTTTGAATTGTGTTTGTGTAGGATCCCGCTGATCAACCATATGTTTCTTTTCTTCCTTAAGGGTAGGAACAAAAGGAACCATGAGAGGTCATTTGACCACTTTCTCTTTGACTTTGTAAAGTTGTTTAATTCTAAGAGATGCACGGTGTTGTTTTCATTGTCTCTTGGTATTTTGTAGGAAGTAGGTGAGGATTTTGTCTTTGGTTGGTCTTGGTTATTTGGAATTTATTTAGGCTCAATCATGGTTTCGTCAAGGATGGTAGGCTCAGTTGTAGGTTGAGGCATGTTTTGAAGGGATAATTCTACTATTTTATTTTCCTTGAACTTTTGATAGGATAGGAAAAAGAAGTCTTGTCATGGTTTTATAGGTTCTATAAGCTTGGGACAAAAATAAATGTAACGAAAATTTTCCACGAGAGGACAAAGGATTAAAGCCACTATTACGGACAATGAATATTTCATTTTCAAAGGGAAACTTTAAGAATTTATGTACAACTGAAGGGACTATGTTCATGGAGTGAATCCATGGATATCCTAGCTTCACACAAAATTGGTTTGACTATGAAATGATAGAGAATGAGATATCTAATATTTTCAATCCTATTTGTAAAGGAATGGTGATTGATCCCATCATAGGGCAAGTGAAACCACTGTGCGTCTTGACCGATGCTTTTTCTTTATATGGTATATGTCTTGCTAGAGTTCATGCAAAGGTAAGAATTACTTGGTGATCACATTCTTTGCACAAAAAGGATCTATTAATATCCCATTAGTGGGCTTATCATAGATAAAACCAACTATGTAAAGAGGACCATTGGGTGCATGTTTAAGTATATCGTTAGAGGAGAAATAAATGTTAAGAGAATTCTTAGTTTGGCCCTTACATGGAATGACATCTATCACTCCTACCATGTCATCCATAGGATCATTATCTATAAAATTATGGTGAATGGTATCATTATTATCATTATCTGTATCAACATTCATCACATCATTCTTTGTAGTTTTGTTGGATTTGAAAAATGAAATGTTATGATTAGGCATACCCTAGTTGGTAAAAAATTAAAGTTTTGATTATGGGGAGCAACAAACTTATTTCCTTGATCACTGACACCTCCAATAGAAAGATAATCAGAATCAATGAGGTTTTTCACAAGATGTTTAAGATGCTTACAATGTTCCATATCGTGTCCATTTTATCGATGAAAATGGTAATAAGAATTTGATCTAAAATTGGTGGGCAATGGTTTATTAGAATCAGGCTATTTAATGGGAGGTAAGGTAATCATATTTTGTTCTAGGAGTTGTGACATTGTGCTGTGAAGGGTATTGGATAAGGACTAAATTATCTTTTCGAGTCCCCATAGCTAAAGGGTATCATAGATTTAACAAAAAATTGGTTATTGGAATTCTGAGTTGTTTGTTTATGGGGATTCAATTAAAGGAAACCTTTATTCTATTTTATAAAAGGTTGAAATTTTTTTTGGTTTGTGGGCTCAGATTTTTTAGTTTGGATAGAAGTGGATTTTATATCTCAACTACTGACTAAATTTTGATAATCACAAAGGGTAGTACAAAAAATTCATCATGGTGAGCTTGTCTTGTATCTTTCTTTGAAAATTTTCTATGAACATCTTTTGAAGGTGAGGATCGAGAATCTAGACATCGATTTGGGAATAAAACGATTGATAGCATGAGATAAATTCGATAATCTTTTCTTCTTATTTTTTCTTACATCTCATCAAATTAGCCAAGGTCATGTTAGGAGTCATATGCACTTGGAAATGGTTGAAAAATTCCTCAACAATTTCATTGAATGAATGGATTGAGTTATTCGGTAGCAAAAACCATTCCAAGGTAGTATCTTTCAAGGGCCTAGGGAAAATCTTATCCAAGAGTTTATCATCAAGGAAAAAGTCACTACATAAGGCAGTATATTCATTAACATGGTTACAAGTATCTCCCTTTCCTCCATATTTCTCAAATATAGGAACCTCTACACCTTGTGGCATCGATGTTAACAATATCTCAAAGGAAAATGGACTACTTTTGAAATAATATGTAGGTGGGCCATTTTGATTTTGGTTGATGGTGGAAATTTGTTTTTGAAGGGATGAAATAGTTTAGAAGAGTTTATTTATGAGAGGGTCATTACTTGTGTTATGAGACAAAGGTGAAAATGGTGAAGGGGTGTATGTGTTCGAAGGGCAAGTGAATGCAATTCTTATAGGTAGTAAGGTAGTAGAAGATATGACATGTGACACCAAAATGGTACTAGGGATGTTAGCGGAAATACCTGAGGAAGGAATCACATTAGTTGTTGGTTACATTGTTGTTCTGACTTGAGGGTTGGTATAGGAAGGAATTGAGGCAATTTTTATGGGAGGAGTAATTTGAGTTCCTCCATGCCTTATGACATTAGGTAAAGCACAACTAGTGACTGGGGTGAGGTTTTTTCCAGAGATTTGAACTAATTTTTTCACAAGGCCTAGTCCATCTTCACTTTCAAGAATATAGTGAATGTTATCTATAGTAGGGATGGCATTAGTTGAAATGTTGTCATTTTGCACTTTATGTTGTAGGTTTCCTAAGTCTTCATGAATTTGAATTATGTTTTCTTGTGAAACACTAGAAACCATTATTTCAGCATGTGTCAAACTAATTGAAGGTAAAGAGTTGTTAAGGGTATTGTACATACCTAGTGTACTAGTGTCAATACTAGGAGTAAAACAACTAGACAACCCAAGATCCATGATGATTGTGCTATCACGGGATGACATGAGTCTTAAACTTTGTCTCACTATAATATTAGCAGTAAGAGACCAAATACTCATGCAAGGGCTTCTAAATAAAAAATGAATACAAATGTTGTTGAATATCCAAGATACTGAGAGGGGCGGGGGGGGTGAATTAGTATCTTCTAAAAATTATTGAACAAACATCATCCAATTACTTCAATGCATATTCTAGAAAAGATAAGAAAAAACATTCAACAGAGCATGAAATCAAACAACACATGAACACTAGAATTTTACATGGAAAACCCAATGAGGGAAAAACCATGGTGAAGATTAGCTCACTATATATAGTTGTTCCAAAACTAGATACAAAAGAGGCTCACTGCTAGATAAGAAATATCACTTCTTACAAGTAGGACTCATTGTATAGAATGAGAGGCTCACTTCCTACAAAATATTAAAAAACAAAAATGGCTTCACAACCATAATATGAACTCGTAAGAGTTCCTAACAAGTGTTGATTCAATCCCTTTGATGCTCAAAGAATTCACATGCCAATAGACTAATATTCACTCTTATTAATAATAAAATCCAATCCACACAACTTCACACACATCTGCTTGTCTTCTTCAATCTCCAAACTATCCAATATATATAAGTAACACATCCACAAGAATTAATTAGGTTGACCTAATTAGATGCAAAACTTATTCACCAACTATTTATTAGGTTGGCCATGGATAAACCTAATAACAAAATGTAACATCAGAGAAAAGACAACTTTCCCTATGATCATATGAGCACACAAAATTATATACTTACAAGCTTCCAACATTCATGAAGCATTTCCAAAAATTTTGAACAACGATGAGCACCAGAGGGGAAATGCAGACCAAAATACCGAACCCAAAATATTGGAGGATGTAAAATTGTTCTTCATATCGTTTCAGAGTACATGACCAAACTGACACCTTATCTGATGTGATGACATCAATGCCAACACAAAATATGATCTTCTTCATTCTTCCAACAATCTCCCCCTTTGTCATTGATGACAACATGTGCCAAAAACCTTCACACAGATCTTCATTCCTTGCACTCCAAATCTTCCCCCAAAACTCTCCAAATATCTCCCCCTTTGATATCAATGGAAGAGGGTGACCAAAATATAGGAAATAAGTATATGTACATGGTGACATTACATTCTCAAAATTCCAAAAATCCAACACTTCCAAAACTCAAAACTTTAAAACTTTCAAAACTCCAAAACAACTTCCAAAACTCCCCCTTTGTTCAACAATTCAACTTTTTTATTCTTTTCTTTCCTTTTCTCTCCCCCTTTTGTAAAAAAAAGTGCTGAAAGTTTAGAAACTCAAGTAAAGATAAAAATTTTCACCTGAAACACTTTCATGTATCTCTCTTTAACAATTGGAAGAATCTGCTTCCAAGAAAGCACTTCAAAATTCATTTAGGTACACATGTTGTTCAACAAAGCCAACAACGTGAATGAGGGTGACCAATCTGAAGATGAGCATTGGCATTCACAAATTTCAGCATTATAGAGTACTATGAAGAGATGATCTAATAGGACCTCAATAATTTATTTCACAAGCCAGAAAGTTCTCACCACATCTCTCTTTGTCTCTAAACAGTCAGCAATTCTGCTTGCAATTCTCCAACTCTTATTCTTTATTTTCCTTCTTTGTCTTTAAAGAAATCAAAATTCTTTCCAATTCTGTTCATTTTAGATTCAATGGCTTCAATTTTTCTTCTAAAATTGTCAACTACAGTAGGCCACTAGAGACAATACTTTTAAATGTCAAATATCTCTTTAATGCATTTTCTTTTCTCACTAAGGTGTTCAGATAACTTCCGCTTAGCTTTGACACATATTTTCTCAACCATGGCTTCAAAATTATGTCCTTTTGAAACTTCGAGCAACATTCTCTCTTCAACAGCTTCAAATAGATTTTCTTGTAATGAATCAGAAACACTTGAAATATCAATACCTTTCTTGAGCAGATACTCAACTAAAGAATCATTGATTTTAGGTCTATCCACCAGAGAGCGACCCGTATTCCAAAATTCAACAATCTTATTCATCTCACCTCTATCCAACATCATCCAAATATCATCTTGATTAGAAGATTCAGATCCAGGCATGGAATCTTCTTCATTCTCCTTCTCTTCCAAAATAATTATGACATCCTCTGTGATAACTTTCCTCTTTGTAGGTTGCAGAGGGGAATCACCAGTAACAACTTCCAATTCCTTTGTACCAGAGGATGAACCCTCCTCAAACTGACTAGACACCACTACACTAGAGCATAGATACTTCTACAAGGATAAGAAAATACTTTAAAAGAACTTGCATTATCCTCCATATCTTCCAAATGTCTCGAAACTTGTTTTCCTGCAGGGATCCCAAATTCCCGCTTAACATTTTATTTTCCCGGTAGAGAACTTAGAAAGTAAAACACCAAGCATACAAGTAAAGATCCAAATTAGAAAGAATATCCCTCAACCAGAGAAATTTGTACATTCTCAATTAGATTTTCCAAAATGAGACTGCAAAAGTCAAACTGCTTGTTCTCCTTCACCATCATGTGTGCAAGATATACGACGATAGCCAAAGTAGAGCCTTCATGATTTCTGAAATATATTTTGTAAGAAATATTGTATACAACATACCTTACGGATTGGTTGAAAATAGTGTTTATCAACAAGGCTCGAGGGTCTTTTTTGATTCCATTTAATTCCTCTAGCTCTTCGTACTTTTCTATTTTATTTTCGGGGAGGTCACCAACACTAAATAAAATAGCTTCAATTTCTTCCTTTGTGATAGGATAGGGTCTGTCCAAAACAATGCTACCATTCTTAATTTGACTCAATAGAAACAAGATGGACTCTTTATCTACAAACCAAGGAAATTCTCCCCACAAATCCAGAACTAGAGTTTTTACATTCTGTAATTCATTGGTCTTTAGCCCTAGTTCCATTTCCTTTATATTTCGATGATCAAATTCTTCCAATTCAACTCCTTTCATCCTTGGTGGAAGAGATTCCATGTTCACACTTAACTTCTTCAAATTATTCCCTTACACAACAAAAATTACTTCTCTTACCTTTCTTTTGTAACCGCAAGATAAATTTTTTGTCACTTGTTCTTGATTGTTCACAATGATTTCTCTAGATTACCTTAGAATCACTTCAAGATTGCTTCAAGTTATTCTTCAAATTTTTAAAATACACAAGTGATTAAAAATGACTTATAAAATTCGCTTTATACATGATCACACTGCCCCAATTTGAAATAAATGCACTAGGGTTCAAAAATTTGATATAACCTTTCTTCACTACACTGAGAAACCCTAATTTGCTCCACAAATGAACATGCTTGCACTTTATCTTTCGGTTTATTTTGCATAAAATTTTACCATTCAATCCTTACAACATATCCTCATGCCAGCACCTGAAACACCATATTTTTAGGGGGTTTAAACAATATTTTGATAAAGCTCCCCCTAAGACCATGTTGCATCTAATTCCCAGAGGAATCTTGTATACCAGATGAGGGCACAAACACATCTGTCATCTCTAGTTCTTCTTTGTTATTTCATATCTTGTTCATTTCTTGCTTAACCTCACCTTTTTCAATCTTCTTCACAGGTTGAACATCCTCCTTGACTGGAGTAGACTTCTTTCCCTTTTAATTTATGCAATCTCTTGAAATATGTCTTGGTTTGTTACAAATGTAGCAGACAATATTTCTTTGATTTGTTTGTCCTCCATTAACACATGATTTTCAATGAATTGATTTATGTCCAAACTTGTTACAAGTATACTAATAGCCATCAAAAGATTGATGCATTCTACCTCCATTAAACCTATACATCATCATCTGACTAATCATCCTCACATGAGATCTGCATTTAGTAGCTCTATGTCCAATTTTCATACATGCGTAACATTGTCCAGAGAAGGAACTAGAAAATTGATTCATCCTTCTCATGCATTCAGTTGCCTTGTGACCAAATTTATTGCATGAAAAACAAATACCATTGAAGGATGGATACTTTTGAGCATTTTGTTTTCTGGTAGGTGGTCTTCTAGAAAATTTTCTCTTTTGCTTCCCTTTATCTTGAGTCTTTTTATTGTCCACTGGATTTGAGTTCTGTCCATTTTTAGAGTTTTCACCAGATTCATTTCCAAAATCACCTTTTTCTTTAGAAGTTCTTTGTCCTCCAATCAATTCATCAAGCTTGCTTGTGCTTGTCTTGAAATTATCTTCACAAAGTTTTTCTTTCTCTAGATATTCTTTCAAGTTCATCACTTCTTGTTCAAGCCTTGAGCATACATCAGACTTGCTTTGCCCCACTATATTCAGACATTCTTCAATTCTCTTATTTTCTTCCACTTGCATCTTTAATCTAGTAATCTCTTCATTCATTTGTTTTAATTCTTCACTCACTTCGCTGAGTCTTTCCTTAAATTTCTTCAATTGCTCTTTCAATTTTTGCATGCATTCATTTGCCTCGTCAATATTTTCTCTCAAATATTTGTTTTCATTTTCAGCCTTTTCAAGATCTTCAAGAGTAGCCCAAATCTCTTCTTTATCCATTTGTTCAAACTAAAAAATCTTCCCCAAGTTGTTAGGCTTCTCTAGAGGAAAGAATGCTCTGATATCAATTGTTGAATATCCAAGATACTGAGAGGGGGAGGTGAATTAGTATCTTCTAAAACTTATTGAACAAACATTATAAAATTACTTCAATACATATACCAGAAAAGATAAGCAAAAGCATTCATCAGAACATAAAATCACACAACACATGAACACCAAAATTTTATGTGGTAAAGCCAATGAGGGAAAAAGAATGGTGAGGATTAGCTCACTATATATAGCTGTTCCAAAACCAGATACAAAAGAGGTTCACTACCATATACAAAATCTCACTGCTTACAAGTAGGACTCACTGTCCAAACAAGGACTCACTATCTAGAATGAGAGGCTCACTACCTATAAAATATTATAGAACAAAAATGGCTTCACATCCAAAGTATGAACTGGTAAGAGTGCACCTAACAAGTGTTGATTTAGTTCCTTTGATGTTCAGAGAATTTGCATGCCAAAATACTAATATTCGTTGTTATTTGTATTCACATCGAATCCACACAACTACACACGTCTGTATACATGACACATCTGCAAGTATCAATTAGGTCGGCCTAATTAGATGCAACACTTATTCACCAAAAAGATAATTGTCAGCTTTAGACACATACAAAATCTTCCCAAAATAATTCAAGTGTGTAGCACACTATATCATGTTAGCTTGGACCTTAGAATGGGTCGCTCATATATCTACAACACAAATTAGTTCATTATACCATCAACTATTTATTATGTTGGCCATGGATAGACCTAATAACAAAATGTAACACCAGAGCAAAGCCAACTCATCATATGAGCACACATAATTCTATACTTACAAGATTCTAACATTCATGAACCATTTCCCAAAACTGTGAACAATGATGAACACCAAAGAGGAAATGCAAATCAAAATACCAAACCAAAAATACAAGAGGATTTCAACTTATTCTTCATACCGATTCAAAGTACCAGACCAAACTGACACCTTATCTGACATGGGGACATCAATGAAAACATAGAATCTGATCTTCTTCATTCTTCCAACAAATGTAATATAAGCTAAGAGATATGAAATGATTATAAAATAAATTCTATAAACTGAAACATAAAGGTATAAACATCAAACAAAAGCTTAGAAATAGTGCTTTAAATGCTAAAAAATGTAGTGCAAAATATGCACTGGGACTAATTTTCCCAAGGTGGCGAATGAGTCCTAGTAGGGACTTTTTAAAAAAAAAATCAGAAACTTTCAATTTATTTTTTTGCTTTTTATGTTGTATGATCTGTAAAGTAGGTGAAATTGCAGATTTTGTATGATTTTCATTTTTTTAGAATGCAAAAATGCAAGCTATATGAAATTTCACTAATGCAAATTTTTGAAAACCTAGAATTCCAATTAACGAATAAAAATCCTAATGCAATGCTAATGCAAGCAAGATCTAGGATGATGATGCACTCCAAATCATAATTATAATGTTCTAAATGCAAGTTCACCAAAATGAAATGAAATAAATTGTGTTAATATGCTTTCATATGGTTTAGGACATAGAGCACACCCACTTTCCAATTTCATTCAAGGATAACAATAGAGATATCAATGCAAACGAGAAAGAGATTGCAATAGGGTTGTCCCGGGGATTGAATGTAAACTAATGAGGGGTTCACCACTATGAGACATGGATATTTGTATGGGTCGATTATGCTTGATCCATGAAGAATCAAAGCATATTCATGCCACTAATACTTGAATCTCAACAAGATCATTCAAATTAAAGTTAAACTAAACATTTATCAAAGCAAAGCATTCTAAACTATGAAAGGATTTAAATGTCCACTCTAATCCATCTGAAACTTATCCCATTGTGGAGTTGTCATGTTGACATGGAACAATGACTGTTTCCCAATCCTGTGATCAATGAGCTTGTTCCAATCAATTCTATTGAAGAGGATCAATGAAATTGTTGTGATAAATGGATGAAAACATGATTTAAGCTAAAATGAGCATGATGCAAACTAATTAAACATGATTTTATGCTAAAAATGACCCAAGTATGCAATTTCTAAGCTAATCTAAGCTAATTCTAAGCTAAAAGATTCAAATGCTAATTTATAAACAAGCTAAGATGGATGCATGGAAGCCATTAATGGAAGATTAAAGTTATTATGCAACTAAAAATGAACTAAAATATTCTAAAAGTATGCAAAGTATGAGTGTGGGTGTGAGTGATATCAACAACATAAGCTTACAATTGAAAGATGGATGAGATTCAATAGCATAATTTTTCTCTAAAAAAGATGGATGATATTCAACAACATAAGTTTTCTATTGAAAATATGGATGATATTCAACAACATAAGTTTTCTTTGAAAAATATGAATGATATTCAAAAACATAAGTTTTCTATTAAAAAGATGGATCCATTAGCTTCAAAATAGGGTTCTATTTATAGAAGATAAAATGAAACATGGAGGGTTGAGATCGAAAATATCAATCAATGGCCAGTGATTAAAGAAAAAAGAGGCATGGATCATGGATTCTCATCAACGGATGAGAATGCAAGATAAAATTATTCAATGGCTCTAACTTAGTTTAAACAAACACACTTTTGACCTGCACACACAAGTCAAAAGGTGACTTGTTCAAGAGGTTAAAAAATAACTTGCAATTGAAGTTAAGTGAGAATATCATTTTCTTAATTGATTGGAGGAAAGAGAATATTACTTTTAGGATATTCTCATGGATGAGGATAAAGGTATTTTACAAATAAATAAATAAAAATTAATCGTGCAAAAAGGGGGGATAAGGGATATTCCATGAGAATATTCCCCTTTTAGAGGAAAATTAGTTTAATTGTTAATTAAAAAAGATTTAATCACATAATTAGGGGATTTGGAGGAATAAAGTGAATTTCATTAAATAAATGATATAATGAATGGGGAAAGGTGAGAATGACATTTAATTAAATAACTTAGGGTTATTTAATTAAATTAGAAGACCTAGGGAATTAAATTAAATAGTTTGATTTATTTTATTTAATGAGATTAAATTTTAGTGTGAAAAAGGGTGAATTAACCCAATTTGATGAATCGGGTTAATAGATGCAAATGATGCAATTAATTAAATAGTTAGGATAATTTAATCAATTAAGCCAAAAGAGGATGGGTTTTAGAGGAAATGATATTAGTAAACCTGTTTCAAGTGCATGATATCAATTAGGACATTTTTTAGTGTCTACAATGACCAAGTAAGAATTTGGAAAGACAAATGCAATGCAATATGTAATTCTAAACCCTAATTCAATGTAATCTTTCTCTAAATGACCTAAAAATGTATGAAAAATAGAATAACAAGCTATAAGATGAAATGTGTGCACCTAAGAATCTGGAGATGACTGGAAGGAGGTTTGAAATCCTACAAATTTTGACTTTAATTTTGAGTGGAATTCATTCACCAAGCTAGGAAAATTAGTCATAGATCTAGGTTTCTGTGTAGAAACAGGAATCTGGCAAATGGGTATCCGAATCTGTAAAAATCTGAATTCTGACCTAAATTGGGACTCATTCACTAGAAGTTGCAAATTATTCTAGTTAGGGTTTTCTAAAACTTTAAGATTTGAATATACTCTTTTTAGTTTTCTTAATCTGCTTCTTCAGGTTTTCAGATCCAAATCTTTGAAAATCAACCTATAGGTGTTCCCCAATTTTCTCCAATGCTTAATGACTACTTTGACAACTTTATCCAAAATTTCTCCTCAATGTGTCTTAAAGTTAAACCTACAAATCACACACTAAAGAGAGGGATTTTTTTTTTTGTTGGTGGATAGGGGTTTGCCTTGGTAAAACCCCATTTTGGTAATCAAACCTTGAAATGAAACAAGATAGGAATGGAGAATGATTAATGAATAAAATTATATGATGTTGCAACTCACCAAACCCTAGCAATGAAGTGTTGCAAACATGTATGAGATGGCTCCAATGGATGTAGATCTTGAATCTTGCTTGAAGGTGACAGATATTGAATGGGATGCTAGCTTGAATCATAAAACCCTACATCACAATTGTTAGCTCAACAACAAACATGATGCATGGAGACTTTTGACATGATTATTGATGCTTGAATGTTTCTCTAAAATTCTTGATAATTTTCTCTTGAAGGCTCTTGTAAACACTTGAATGCTCTTGTGAACTCAAATTTTCTATAAGGATGCTCATTAAACTTGCTAGGTGTAAAATGAGTGAAAAAAACTTGTATTTATACTTAATTATGAAAGATATCATGAAATTACAACACTACAAGCTGACATCAAATCTAGGAGGATAAAATCCCTCCAAAAATAAGAATTAATTTTTATTTTGGACTACACGGGACTCATTCATCCAAGGTAGTGAATGAGTCCCATTAGGCATAATTTGTGGGACAATTTTAAACAATGCTTAGAAAGGTGTGAAACCAAGATTGGGAACCAAAAACCTAGGTGGGACTCATTTTCCTAGGGTGGTGAATGAGTCCCAGATCACTAAATCTGGGCCACACAAGCTTAAAACACTTGAATTATGATTGGATGCTGATTTTTGTCAGGATTATCCTCGAAAAGATGCATTAAATGAGGATTTTGGATGTAAAAAAAAGCCAATTAAAGCATAAAGAAGCCCAATTATGAAATTAAACCCTAGAAAAGTATGAAATTGCATTGCAACACTTTACAACACTCCAAATAAGGCATTAATAAGCTCATTTAGTTCACAAGGGCCCAAGACCTAATGTGAATATGTTAGACATATTACAACACTAAATCAAGGCAATGTTAGGGGGGCCTTTTCTTGTCATTACAGTTTGCATCTCATTTAGGGTTTTAGCTTTGCATTTTGTATCCTTTAAAATCTAAAAAAGTCAAAAATTTGCATGCATATTACATTGATTTTGCATAATACTTTCATATTAGTGTATTTTCAGTCATTCACATTCACAAATTGATTCAAAATCGCATTGCAAAAAGTTTCATATTTTTCATAATTTTTTATTCAATTCACTTGCATTTAGACACCTAAATTTGGAAAATTATCCCACTAAAACCATAGTTTGTAGTCTGAAATGAGAAACCCTAGCATTAAATTTTTGACTTAGACATAATGTTTTACAAACTTTATTCTAAAACCCATTTTGCCTAGAGCGAATAAGTCCCTTAACAGGCACTTTTTTAAAATTTTGGGTAGTGATTTGTCTCTATTTTCTTCATTCTAATCTATTGTTAAATCTAGGTTTTAGTTTCATAAATTAGAAAAAAAATTCATTGTTTGAATTAGGTTCAACTGGTCAAATTGAGGGGATTGTTTGAAAATGAAAATTCACATAGCATTATCAGTAAATTATCTGGTTTAAAATATGAAAATAACTCTCTTTTTACATACTTGCATTGCACTTCATATTCTAGGGTGTTTGATTGCATTTATCTAGTGTTTATTCTCTATATTGGGTGTACTTAGGTTTGTTGAAACTTGTATTAGCTTCACAACTTGGTGTTCTATTACCAATACTATAGTGATACATAGTTTGATACTCATGCCATCCCACCCTACTACACTCATCGTGGATCTTGAGTTTTCCAACTCTTTCTCTCATAGTGTTGATACTAGTCAACCCATTATGGACCATAGCTTTGATACCTCATTTCCCATGAATACCCTACCCACAACCAATGTGAGTAATGTTGACACTATATGATTTCTAATTCCCCTCAAGAAGACCTAAAACAAATGGATGAATATTTAGAGAGATTTAAAAAAATTGTGTTTTAAATACATTACTGGCACCACAATTCTTGTCATAGATAACATGAGGAAAATTCTTGATAATGAACAAGGAATATAGATTGTGTGTAGCATAGCTCACATTATTGATAAACATATTCATACAACAACTAATTGTGCTCAAAATTTTGGGCACACTCAAAGTCAAGGTGGAAATCCAATTCCTCCTTCCACAACTATGACCTATATTCCTACATAAACTAATCCAACTATTACAACAACAAAGCATCCAAATAGAAATGTCAATACAATCTTAGGTATTTCCACAAAGAATCCCTCTATCTTTGTGCATTCAAATCTCATATCTCCTAATCCATATTCCCTCAAAAACTTGCAATTAAATTGTCATCCAAATACATATACACCTCCACCTTATTCACCTCCATCTTAAAACACAAAAAAAGATCTTGTCCTTAACCAAATCCTAAAAAATGTTTCATCCCTCCAAAAATAAATTTTCATATTGAACCAATGCCAAATTGGACAACCTTCACAATATCTCAAAAGAAACCCTTTATCCTTGGAGTTATTGAGAGAAAAAATGCACAAGGCATAGAGATCCCTAGATTTGAGAAATATGGTGGAAAAGGAGACCCTAGTAACCATGTCTCAGAATACATAACCTTATGTAGTGGCTTCATTTTTGAGGACAATCTCTTGCCTAAAATTTTCCCTAGATCCTTAAAAGAAATTTCCTTGGAGTGGTTTTTTTCCTTAACAAATAACTCAATCGTTCATTCAATGAACTTGTTGATGAATTTATTAACCATTCCCAAGTGTACATGGGTCCCAAGATGACCTTAGTTGATTTAATGTAATGTAATTAAAATAAAGATGAAAAGGTCATTGATTTCATAGGACAATACCAATTTATTTACTCACAAATCAACATTAATATTCTTGATGTTGACCTTCAAAGAATGTTCATTGTAAATTTTTATACCAATATTTAAGATAAAATTGAGATGTTGAAGTTTCCCTCCTTTACACACTTGTGTATGGCCCTTCGTGATTATCAAAATTATGTTAGTCATTGTGAAGCAAAAAATCCTTCTAACCATCCCGCGAAGTTCGAAGACGTGCCAAAGAATAATTTTCATCTCCCTCTTAGGTATATCTCTCTCTCTCCCACTCCCTCTCTCACTCTCAACTCTATCTCTCTCCACCCTCTCTCTCTTTGTTCCCTCCCACTCCCTCTCCCTCTCTCTTTCCCTTTGCCTCTCACTCTCACTCTCCATCTCCCTCTCTCCCTCTCTCCCTCTTAGGTCTTCCATTTCCCCTCTCTCAATCACTCACTCACTCACTTTCCACCTCCCTCTCAAGTCTCTCTCTTTCTCCCACTCCCTCTCTCTCTTAGGTGTCTCCTTCCCACCCTAACTAGATAACTCTCTCTCAGGTGTCTCCTTCCCACCCTAACTAGATAACTATCTCTCCCCCCTCTCTCCCTCTCTCTCCCTCTCTCTCCCCCCTCTCTCCCTCTCTCTCCCTCTCTCTCCCTCTCTCTCTCTCCTCTCTCCCTCTCTCTCCCCTCTCTCCTTCCATCCCTCTCAAGTCTGTCTCCCTCCTCCTCCCTCCCTCTATCTAAACTTCTCTCCCTCTCAAGTCTCTCCCTCCCTCCCTCCCTCCCTCTCTCTCTCTCTCTCCATCCCTCCCTCTCTCTCTCTCTCTCCCTCTCTCTCTCCATCCCTCTCTCTCTCTCTCTCCCTCAGAAGTAACTTGAGATGGAGAGAGAGAGAGAGGGAGAGTGACTTGCAATGGAGAGAGGGAAGGAGAGAGGGAGAGAGAGAGTGGGAGAGAGAGATACCTAAGAGGGATAGGAAGATATAAAGAGATATAGCGTGTGTGTGTGTGAGAGATACCTAAAATGGAGATGGAAAGTGTGACTAAGAGACAGAGAGTGAGAGAGAGAGAGTGGGAGAGACCTAAGAGAGAGAGAAATAGAGAGATGGAGATGAAGAGAGAGAGGAGGGAGTGGGAGAGACCTAAGAGAGAGACCTAAGATGGAGAGATGGAATGGATGAGACCTAAGAGAGAGAGGGGGAGTGGAAGAGACTTAAGAAGGAGAGAAAATTCAAAGGGAGGAGGAGAGAGAAATGAAGAGAGGGATACAGAGAGTGAGAGGGAGATTGAGAGGGAGAGGGAGTGGGAGGGACTTGAGAGCAAGAGAAGGAGTGGGAGAGAGAGAGAGATAATTAAATACATTACTTGTACCATAATTTTTGTCATAGATAATATGAGGAAAATTCTTGATAATGAATAAAGAATATAGATTATGTGTAGCCTAGCTCACATTATTGATAAACATATTCCTACAGCAGCTAGTTGTGCTCAAAATTCTGGGTACACTTAAAGTCAAGGTTGAAATCCAATTCATCCTTCCACAAATATGACCTATATTCCTACATACACTAATCCAACTATAACATCAACAAAGCAATCAACTAGAAATTCAAATACCACTTTAGGTATTTCCATTAGGAATCCCTTTTGCTTTGTGCATTCAAATCTCATATCTCCAAATCCATCTTCCCTCAAAAACATACAATTCACTTGTTCTCCAAATACATATACATCTCCACCTTATTCACCTTCATCTCAAAACACAAACATTGATTATGTTTTTAACCAAATCCTAGAAAAAATTTCATCCCTCCAAAAAATTTTCACATTGAACCAAAGTTAAAATGGCCAACCTTCATAATATGTTAAAATAAACCCTTTATCCTTGGAGATATTGAGAGAACAAATGCACAAGGCATAGAGATACCCAAATTTGAGAAATATGGTGGAAAAGGAGACCCTAGTAACCATGTATTGTCATACACAACCTTATGTAGTGGCTTATTTTTTAGGACAAGCTCTTACCTAAACTTTTTCCTAGATCCTTAAAAGAAACTATCTTGGAGTGGTTTTGTTCCTTACTGAATAACTCAATTCATTCATTCAATGAAATTGTTGATACATGTCTTAACCATTTCCAAGTGCACATGGGTTCCAAGATGAATTTAGCTATTTTAATGCAATGTAAATAAATAAAGATGAAAAAGTCACTGATTTCATAGCACGATACCAATTGCTTTACTCACAAATCAATATTAAGATACTTGATGCTGACCTTTAAAGAATGTTCATTTTTTTCATACCAATATTCAAGATAAACATGATATGTTGAAGTTTCCCTCCTTTACACACTTGTGCATGGCCCTTCATGATTCTCAAAATTATGTTAGTCATCTTGAAGCAAAAAATCCTAATCATCTTGAGAAGTTCAAATTCATGCCCCAAAACAATTTCCAACCTTTCAAGAAACAAAATAAGGGATTTTAACAAATAAATACACCTCAAATAAGTAAACATGTTAGCTCTAAAGTGGATTCTATAAAAATGACAAATCCATATCTATTTAGGGAGAGGAGTAGATAATTTACCCCTTTACCCAATACCCTTCACTCCATCATTTTGCAACTTATAAGTAAGAATTTAGTCACCTTACCTCTCAATAGAGACATTGATACCACTAAGCCCTTACCTCCAAAATTCAACTCAAATGCCTTCTTCCATTATCACTGAAAAAATGGACACAATAAGAACAATGTAATTTTCTTAAACATATTGTGCAAGACCTAATTGAATCTAATCACATCCAAATCGGTCATGTTAATGACAAAAGAAATATTTTTTTTGCCCCACACAACCAAAATTTACAAATCTTTACCAACCCAATGCCAAATCATAATATCTCTTTTTTCAAAGCTACTGATACTAAGAATGATGTGATGGATGTTGACAAACTTCAAGATACAAATAATGACAATATGAACAACCAAAAGCATGGACAACCAAAATTCCCCTTGGCATTTTTTTCTCACAAAATCATATAATTAGACGTGCACTTGATGGTCCTCTTTATATCATTGAAAGAATCAAGGACATGCCTACTAATGAGATATTAATTGATCCTGTGTATGTAGATAATGTGATCATCAAGGAATTCTTATTTGTGCATGAACTTTATTAAGATTCTTATGAACAACCAAAAGCATGGATCAAAAAGTGCAATAATTTTTCTTGCCCTATGATAGGTTCAATCACTCTTCTTTTAAAAGTTGTACTGAAACAATTGAATGTCTCATTCTCCATAATCCCATCATTAGACTGATTCCATGTGAAGCTTGGTTATCCATGGCTATGCTCCATGGATTTCATCGCGTCGGTAGTGCATAAATTCTTAAAATTTCCATTTGGCAACATTTTTTTTACTATGCACCACAATGGCTTTAATTCTTTGTCTTCTAGTGGGAATTTCTCTTTTTGTTTCTTTTGGCCCAAACCTATGGAACCTATTAGGCCTTGTGAAGAATTTTTTATTAAATCTTATCAAAATTTCAAGGAAAAGCATATAGCATAATTATCCCTTACCAACATGCCTCAACCCATCATTGATCCTCCTATCATTGATGAAACCATGCTTGAACCTAAAGCCCTTCCAAGTAACCAAGACCAACCCATGAAAAATCATTTTCCTATTTGCTATAAAAGACCAAGAGATAACTAAATAAGTCCTATTGTCCCTCCTAAAATTAAACAAGTTTATAAAGCTAAAGAGAAAGTGGTTGAACAAACTCTCATGGTTCCTTTCATTCCTCCCTTTCAAGAAGAAAAGAAATCAATTATTGATAAACCCACACCTACACAATCACAACTTAAAAATTATACAAAGAGAAATAGAAATGATAATGAGTGTAGGCGTTGATTTCATATTTTTTCTCGTAGATTAAAAAAAGAGAATAAAATAGAAAATCAAGATCAAACACCAATTGAAACAAAGCATGATGATTCTCCACCTTCGTGGTGTAGGAGCACCAAGTTGCTTTCAAGCCTCCATGAGTCCATTTGTAAATAGTTGATCTATTTTATGTATTGCATCTTATAATAAGGTTTATCAAAGCATTTTATAGGTGTTTGAGTCTTAGGAAGTAATATTTGAAATCATTTGTCAAATAATGTTTAATGTTCCATATTGTAAAAATTGTAAAAGTTGCTCAAGAAAGTTGTCAAGCAACTTGTCAAAAGTGTCATTAAGGTATTTTGTCAACCAACTAATTAAAAGGTGGTTTAAAATAGTTGGTTTTGGTTGTAAATGTATAATTACACCCTCCAAAAATCGAATTGGGGGGTTGGAGACATTATTTGTGAAGTTTGATGAATGGCAACCTCAAGTTTGGTGTGCATTTTATGATTTCTACATTGTTTTCAGGTTGAAGTTGTGATTTGTATGGACTGGTATGGATTCAAATAATGGATTATCATATATAGTTTTGGAGTTGATTCTTTGGTGGTCCTTTTGTAATTTTGGGATAATTTGATGCCTAGATTGCTAGAATGAGCAATATTGTGTAAATAGATTTGATTGATGGATTTTGATTTGAACATGTTTAAATGATGTTAGTAAACATGTCTCAGTGCTTGAGAGAAGTTTAGAAGGATAACTTGGTGACTTGATGTATTTGAGAAATGTGGAATTACGGTGTTATTGGTGATTGGATGATTGAGTTGAATTGTGAATCCTCTTGCTCTGCATCATAGTGGTATCAGAGCCCAGAAAAAGGTCTGGGTTAGTGTTGGTTTGTGGTTTGTGTGTGGTTGTTTGTAGGTTGAGGAAGGAACCTGAATGCCTTGGTGAGGCAAGGTGAAGTGGAAGCAAGGAGAGACTTGCTTGTGAAGATGGAATTTTTGAGAAGATGTTGGCAAGTTGAGGATTCACGAAGGAAGAAGGAAAGAGAGGAAAAGGAAATGAGAAAAAAGGAAAGAAAGAAGGCAAGACAAATAGAGTTTGAGAAATCCATTGAAGAAATAAGCCAAAGGTTGGAAAGATTAGACAAAGAACACTAAATTCTTAAGGAAGCACAAAGGAGTTGGAATATACCAATGTCAAAGAGGTTAAGATGGCCTCTAAAGAAGATTATGAAGAAGCAAAGAAAACTAAAGAAGGGAAAAAATGAGACAAAGGTAAAGTTTGAATCTACTATTCAAGTTGAGCAAGATAAGTTACAAGTTGATATGCATGATATTTCAATTGTGTTTGAAGATGAACAAACTTATTTGTTGGTTAATGAACATGTTGATGTTGAGATTAATGATGTGGTTATTGTTGGTACTCAAGTAGTTGATGAAATTGTTGTTGATGAACAAGTTGAGAAGGTTGTTGATGTTATTGATAACCTTGGTATTGATACTCAAGTTGATGGTGATAAAGTGGTTGATAACATTGATGTTGATATTCATGATCAAGTTGTTGTTGATAATAAGGTTGTTAATAAAGATGTTGCAGATCTATTTTCTAATGAGTTATATGAAGGTTTTCAAGAGTATGATGTAGGTTATATATGGTACTCTAATGATAAGAATGAATATATAGATGATGCTACTGAGTTTAATACACAAGAAATGGATTTTTGGAGCCTAGATGTTGAGAAGATGAAGGAGAAGAGATGGTATAAGAAGAAGAGGAAGAAAAAACCATGGGTTAAGATGAAGATACAAGTGTTTTTGATTGCAGGTGATAGTGAAGATTCATTTATTTTTGCAGGTGCTTTATTTTATGCTAACTCAGGGGACTTGAGTTTTCTCTTCAAGGGTTGTATGGTGTAGGAGCACCAAGTTGCTTTCAAGCCTCCATGAGGCCATTTGTAAATAGTTGATCTATTTTATGTATTGCATCTTATAATAAGGTTTATCAAACCATTTTATAGGTGTTTGAGTCTTAGGAAGTAATATTTGAAATCATTTGTCAAATAATGTTTAATGTTCCATATTGTAAAAATTGTAAAAGTTGCTCAAGAAAGTTGTCAAGCAACTTGTCAAAAGTGTCATTAAGGTATTTTTTCAACCAAATAATTAAAAGGTGGTTTAAAATAGTTGGTTGTCATTGTAAATGTATAATTACACCCTCCAAAAATCGAATTGGGGGGTTGGAGACATTATTTGTGAAGTTTGATGAATGGCAACCTCAAGTTTGGTGTGCATTTTATGATTTCTACGTTGTTTTCAGGTTGAAGTTGTGATTTGTACAGACTGGTATGGATTCAAATAATGGATTATCATATATAGTTTTGGAGTTGATTCTTTGGTGGTCCTTTTGTAATTTTGGGCTAATTTGATGCCTAGATTGTTAGAATGAGCAATATTGTGTAAATAGATTTGATTGATGGATTTTGGTTTGAACATGTTTAAATGATGTTAGTAAACATCTCTCAGTGCTTGAGAGAAGTTTAGAAGGATAACTTGGTGACTTGATGTATTCGAGAAATGTGGAATTACAGTGTTATTGGTGATTGGATGATTGTGTTGAATTGTGAATCCTCTTGCTTTGCATCACTTCGCCACAACAATAACAATAAGAAACTTATATGGACATTGCCAGTAGACCTCTTGTTGTGATTAACTTTGATGATGATGATGAGATTTCTAAGTTTGATGAGAAAGTGAATAATGAGTCAAATTTATTTTTTTCCTCTTCCATGAGCTTAGATGATAACAACCATGATGATCCTCCTATAAAGAGTTTAAACAAAGAAAAATGAGGTTCACCATAATGGAATAATCTGAAATGGGGTTATGATGAACCTATTCTTCTAAAATTATTCAAGGAAATGAGATCCACACCAAGAATTGACTATCAACCCTTAGGAGAGTCAACCCAAGATGTGATTATGCAATTTTTTTATCGATGCAAGGATGAGGGTATGAACTAAATTGCACTTTGGGGTGAAATATTGAAAGCATCAAATAAAATCCAAATTACAAGCTATAAAGTGCATTTAGAAGCTAAATTATAATACTAATGGAACCTATAGACTTTAGGGGGAGTTTGGGAGGGATAAATTATGTGTAACTTTCACAAAAAGTGTTTTTTCAAACCTCACTAAGGAATCATTCACCCTATGGAAAATGGATCTTGGCTAGGGGTCCCAAAAATCTATTTCTGGGTTTTGTTCCTCTGTGTCTACACTCCAATATTCCTGATTTTCAATTAAATAAAATTAACTTGAATAAATTAATAAATCCCTAGATTATTGTGAAAGTGTTAGGGTACACTTTACAACACCCTAAATAAAGCACAATATAGTCCATTTTATTTAAAGGGCCCTAAACTTAATGTGAATATGCAAAACATATTACAACACTAAATGGAGGGAACATTAGGTTCATTTTATTATTAATTATTCCCAAATTAAGTGTGGACAAGGGATACTTTTTCCTAAACTACAAGAGTGACTCACCACATGTTGAACCTGGTGATGCTCCTAGTACAACACTTGTCGGTGTCCCTTTGTCTAATTATCCACCTTTCGTATATGATGAACAACATTGGGATGTAGATGAACTGCTATAGGTTGACTCCCATGTGCCTTACTATTCTCCTCTTTATTATCTTTGTGATTGCATGTGTATAATGTAAAACCCCATATAGTGCTTCTTGGCATGTCTTTATATTTTTGTGAGCCTACTTTGGATGACCCTTATCACTCTATTAGTGCAAGGATACAAAGAAAGAAAATTTGTTGTGGCATTCCTCTATTTGCATTTGCATTCTTCTATATGTCATTGAACACAAAAGAAATAGGTGGTCTCACCTTTTAGGAGATGGAACCAAGGACAAGGGGACCTATTTCACTCTAGTTCATTAGGAAACCAAGATCCCTCAACCAAGTAACTCAATTTAGGGAAGGACTACTACTAATAGAACTACTAAGAGGTTTTCTTAGGTGTGATTAAAGGGGGGTTCACCATTAAAGTGAAGCTTCAAAGGAGAAATGCAAACTAGAATGTACTAAACCCTAGAAACTTAAGAACATGAAATCATACTACTAAAAATAGAGATTTAGAAAAGTACTTGGAGAAGAGGAGATATCTAAACAAGATCTAAAAACCCTAAAAAATGTTGTTCTTGAAGTGCTTTGGGACTCATACACCAGACTAGTCAATTTAGTCCTTCTATTGGAATCTAGGTAGAATTTGGAGTCTTTAGATGACAAACCAAGATCTATAGAAAAATACTAGAAAGAGGTTTATTGGGACTCATCTGCCCAAGGTGGCAATTTAGTCCCAGTATTAGGGAGTGACCGAAACTTTTGTATCCTCTAGTGATCTTTTGTAGCTTTCATCTTGTCTAATCTTTAGATCCAAAAGTTTGAATTCTAGCTTGTAGGTGAGTTTCCATGAAGATGAAATTTTTTTGACAACTTAAAAAAATTTCTTTAATCTTGCAACTTCGTCTTCAAAGGATCTTCAAGCTCCAAATCACCTAGATTTTCAATCACACATGAAAAGGGAATTTTTTTATTATTTTAGGGAATAAGGGTTTGGTTTGGTCAAACCCTATTCTGGTAATTAAACCTTGAAATGAAATAGAATAACATGAAGGAATGATGAATGAACAATATTCAATGTTGCAAGTCACCAAACCCTTGAAATAAAGGCTGCAAACTAGTGTGAAACGGCTTCAATGGATGTAGATCTTGAATCTTGATCTTGATATGAGATGATGTCTTTGAATGTCGCTTGAATCATGAAAACCTACATCATAAATATTAGCTCACAAACACACATGATGCATTATGAATTTGACATGATGCTTGAATCTTGAATATAGCTCCAAATGCTTGATAATTTTCTCTTGAATGCTCTTGATCCCATAAAATTTCCTTAGGAATCCTCTCATTAACTTGCTAGATAACTTGTAAACTTTCTAGGAGGAATTATGTGAAATAACCTTGTATTTATACTTTTTTATGTCAAATTTATCGAAGTTACAACACTACAAGCCGACATCAGATCTATGATAATTAAATCCCACAAAGAATTTGATTCAAAATAGGTCCTGGTTTAAGTGGAACTCATATGTCACCTTGGGTTTATGAGTCCCAATGTCTTAAACATGGGACACAAACTCTAAGAAATGTCTTGTTTAAGGCAATGTTTAAAATCAGGCCTCGAGGCCTAGGTGGGACCCATACACCCAAGGTGGCATATAAGTCCCAAATCATGAGATCTGGAACACATAATCTAAAACATTGAATCATGATTTTTCATTTATTAAATGTTAGTATTATCCTCATAAAAATGCATTAAATAATGCTTATTGATGCAAAATAGGACCAAATAAGGCATAAAGAAGCTCGATTTTAATATGGAGGGCCCAAATAAGTGTGAAAATATAAATGGATACATTTGTCTACACTACATTTAGCCCCCACTTTAGTGAGAGGAGGAATATTTTTCAAAATCACACTAAAGTAGATAAACTCGTATCAAGAGGGGTCCAAGTGTACCAATGCTAATAAGATAGGACAACAATGATCAAGAAGGATGATCAAGCCCCCAAGATCAAGATCCTATGGAAAACCAAAATAGGAATAAAATAACATGCATGTGAATAATGTATGAAGCAATAACAAGATACAAGCACACACTACCAAAGACATAAAGAAACATGAAAGAGAGAAATAAGGGTGGATCAAGCCTCGAAGGGCTAGTGAAACCTCAATCCATCCACTAGGTGAACCCTTAGAGAGGTGAGACACATATGCAAGTGGCCAGTATGCGCTTACACACACAAGAAAGTGGTTATGGGAAAGTAATTCCTAAGTTTGGCTCTCATATGCTAACCATACCAAAGTTATAAATCTTGATAAATTTGATAAGGCACCACACAACACGAACAACATGAATTCACAAGACAAGAAAAAACTCATATGTTAATACCCATGAACAAATAGGATGGCTCCATAAGCAAGAAAAATGTGTTATGCAAGGTGGCCATATAATAGTTATTGTACATGAAAAATAATGTAAGGTACATTCAAAGGGGTTTTTCTTAGTTCATGTAAGGTCTTAACTTAGGGGACATCATTCCTAATGTCTCCAAGAGAGGACCAATTGATCGAAGAATAGAAGATTCATAACTTAGGGAATGTAGTGTATCATATTAAGCAACTGAGAGGAATATAATATGCTAAGAGAGATCATGCTCTTGAATGACATCACACCCAATGTCATCACCAAGAGAAAGATGCATTGCATGAACTAAAAAGACCACACAATGAAACATGAGTTGCAATTTAAATGAAAAATAATAATGCCAATGTATGTCCCCACTTTGAAGAAATTGCTAACCACCATGTTGTGAGCACTTAATTTAAAGTAGCAAATGAAATATGCTAGCAATAAAGAGGACATGAGAGCTTATTCAGAAAGCCCTATGCCAAGTCATATGTTTCCAAATGAAGCTATGTCATGAAAATGGGTTGCCCCTATAATGAAATCCCAAAATCACATAAGGATCCGTGGATTCGGGGTTAGTATGTCTTTGCTACAATGTTTTCATAGAGTGCAGGTCTGTCATCATTCTCCAAATACTCATGGAACAAGAAGAATGACACAAAGAGAGCGAAAAAAAGGAAAATCTTTTGGGTCAACATAGAAGAGACCTAAATGTCTCGACGCCTTACATCTTCCCCAAAAGGAAAACACAAGAAAAATAAAAGATAAAGGGTAATCTTTTGGTTCAACATGGAAGAAACCTAAATGTCTTGATGCCTTGCGTCATTTACAAAAGGAAAACACAAGACAAAGAAAAGATAAAAGTTTATGAAATATAGAAGAATGTAGATACAAATAGAGGAATGTCACAAAGAGAGAGACACATCAAACAAAACAGTATGGGGAGATCACATTACACACATGAAATAGCACACATAACATGAAAAATAAGATAAAGGCAAGACTAGTAAGGCACATGAGAGTCAACCTATAGCAGGTCATTTGATATGTGATTAAATCACCTGAATGGGTGAATGAGTCCCAGTTAGGGTTTCTCGAAGGTTCAATTACTGAAAGATAGTCAACATAGAATTCCCCAAAATATGGGAAAACCACCTATATAGGGACTAAATCACCCAAGTGGGCGAATGAGTCCTAGATTAGGATTTTTACACAAAACTCAAAAATTTCTAAGTTGATGCTAAGGTTTGTAAGTTGTGTGATCAAATTAAAATTTGTAATTATAGTTTTGCAAAGAAATTCAGTGATGCAAGATGCAAAAATGCAACCTATATTCACTTTTCCACTAATTTAAGATTTAAGAGCCCTAAATGCAATTCAACTAATGTAAATGCAAATTTAACCTAGATCTAGGACTATAATATTCTCCAAATCATAAATACAAGTGTTCAAAGGTCGGTTTCACCAAAATGAACCAAGGAAAATAGGTGGTCCCACCTTTTAGGAGATGGGACCAAGGATAAGGGGACCTATTTCACTCTAGTTCATTAGGAAACAAAGATATCTCAACCAAGTAACTCAATTGAGGGAAGGAGTGCTACTAATAGGTGTTGGAAAAACAAGGATAGACAACTAAGAGGGGGGTGAATCAATTGTTGTAGAATTTAAAACTTATCTTACTTTATCAAAATTTAATCTCAGATCTGATAATTAACAATGAAAGCAAGAATAAACAACACATCAAAAGCACACATAACACCAAATATTTTGCATGGAAACCCTGTTAGGAGAAAAACCATGGTGGAGGCTAATCAACAATTATACCCTATTAAAAGTATAATAGAAAATGAATAAGGAATGCAGATGCATTCAAGAACATAGCCTAGAGCTCACTTCTCAAATGGAAGGCTCACTACCTTACAAACAATCCCATTAAATCCATTTGATGAGGTTGAACTAAGAAATTAGCTTCTTCAAAAGCTTGATGAGAGTTTCAATTAGGCACACAAATACTTATTCACACTTCGCTCAAACTTCTTCACACTCTGCTCTGCACTCGAATTTTCGATCTTTATTCGCACATACACTTCACATACATTCACCTAGCATACTTCAAAATGAGAAAACAATCACTCTTATATATTCGCTACTTGAATTTGCATCAACAACTCTGTCAGCCACAAATAAGGAATAAATGAATTACAAACTGTCAGCCCAAATATTGAAAAAAAATCAATGCGTACCAACCTAGGTCAGTCACAACATAATAAAAAACTAAATCAACATCCTCAAACATTCCAAGCATTCAAAATTAATCAACAAGGATCTGCAACATGCTACCACCATCATGTTGGCCAAGAACATGAAAAATCAAACACACAAAGGAAAAATATTTGATCATGAACACATCGATCAATGCAGATGTACCAAAATGATAGAGCACAATATAAAAACATCACTGAACATCTCAGGAGCATAAACAATAACTCAATTTACCAGAATTGCATTCTCTTCTTCCAGAACCACCTACTACAGTAACAGAATAATTGTAGGAACTCAAAAACTCATAACTTGATCCAATCTTGATGTGCACTTCTGAAACTTTCAAAAAATATACTAGATAGGCTCAGAAAAAAACCCATTAATGTGTTCCTTCTGAATACCAACTAACAAAACTTTCCACCACTTGATCTTCACAATTTCACAAACTATTTGCAACATATTTATTGTAATTTAATCAATCTCCTCGACATATACAGCCTTCAGAATAATCAATTGTAATAGTGTTGACATCAATGACAACCACATATCAGTAACACAACCAAAATATCCAACAATATCCCCCTTTGGCATTGATGGCAACACATGATGTGAAAAATACCATCAAGCACAACTAGCTCTTCTCCAACAGTCTTCTTATTCTCATACTATTCTTCTCATCCTTGTATTACTCTTCTCTCCCTTTCTTCCTCAAAGGTTTTTCATAATAATATTCTCCACCTTTGACATCAATGGAAAAGGTATAGAAACTCTGAACCACATATCTGAATCATTTGAATACTCCCCCTGAGTAGCAACCACCATATCATCAGTCTGAAACAATATTTGACTGTAAGTGCATGGATTGATGCAAAGACTTGCATCTTAGTTTAACTTAGGAGGGTAAATCACCTCTAACTTGCCTCTGAGATACTCAAAATTATCCTTAGGCAACAGTTTAGTAACGATATCTACAATTTTTTCCTTAGTGGGCACATATTCCAATCAGACTTCTTTATCACTCACTTTGTCTCTCAAAAAGTGATATTTGATCAATATATGTTTTATCTTTGAATGTAGCATTGGATTCATGGAAATGTTTATGGCACTTGAATTGTCACAAAATAAAGCAATAGGCTCATCATACTCAACTCTGATATCTCTCAACATTTGCCTCATCCATAATACTTGAGTACAATTGTTTGCAGAAACAATATATTTTGCCTCAGCAGTAGATAAGGAAATAAATTCTTATTTTTACTTAGCCAAGACACCAACTTCTTCCCCAAGAAGAATGCACCACCACTTGTACTTTTTTTGTCATCCACATCTCTTACCCAATCTTCATCTGTAAATGCATTCAAAGTAAGATCATCATCTTTTGGATAACATAATCCAAAGTCAACTGTTCCTTTCAAATATCTAAATACTCTCTTTATTGCAGTCACAGGTGATTCCTTTGGATCAACTTGATATCTAGCAACCATGCATACAACATTCATGATGTATGGTCTAGTTTGAGTCAAGTATAGAAATCCCCCAATCATTGACCTATATTTTGTTTCATTGACCTTAGGAGAATCATCAGTTTGTGTTAACCGTCATCCAATTACCATGGGTGTACCAACAGGCTTTGAGTCTTTCATGGCAAAAAAAATTCAGTAACTCTTTCACATACTTGGAATGAGATATAAAGATTCCATCATCCAACTGAGTAATTTATAATCCCAAAAAGAATTTTAGCTCTCCAATCATTGAAATTTCAAACTCACTTTTCATTTGATCAAAAAATCCATACATAAGTCATCATCACCTTCAAAAATGATTTCATCAACAAAGACTTCAATTATCAACTCTTTATCCCGATCTATCTTGAAATATATATTTTTTTCAACAGTACCTTTATTGAATCCAAGCTTGAACAAGTATTTATCTAGTCTAGCATACCAGGCTCTAGGGGCTTGTTTAAGTCCATACAATTCTTTCTTCAATCGACATACCATGCATTTTTCATCAGTCAGTTGAAATCCATCTAGTTGCTCAATGTACACCTCTTCTTCTAATTTACCATTTAGAAATTTTGACTTTACATCCATTTGATAGACCTTGTAGTTCTTGAAAGTAGCATAAGCAAGAAATAATCTTACAGCTTCAATTCTAGCAACAAGGGCAAAGGTTTCTTCAAAATCAATACCTTCCATTTGTGAGTACCCTTTACATACCAGTCTTGCTTTATTTCTGATCACTTCACCTTGTTCATTCAGCTTATTTTGAAAGATCCATTTAGTTCCAATCACATTCTTATCTTAAGGTCTAGGAACAAGAATCTGTATACACCTAAAATTGGTCTGGAGAATTTGATTAATTAAATACGACTTATTTGATTAATTACCCTAAATTCCTCTACTATTGAATAAATAGAAATATTTATTTATATACTCCACATTTAAATTCTTCTATTATTTCATCTTAATTAAATAAACAAAATTAAATACTTTTTTTAATTTAATTATCAATTTCCCTTATTTTATTTCTATCATGTCAAACTTAATCAATTAAACAAAGGTTAAATACTTTATTGTTTAATTAGCATATCCCTTCTATTTAATTTAATAAACAAATTCTATAGTTTGTTTTATTAAATTATTTATCCCCCTTTTGCTAATTTAAATAAATAAAAATATTTAAATAAAGGCATAAATCAAATTCCTCTATTTCCTCAACTACTAAATTAGATATTATATGTCTAATTTATGTCTAAACTAATTGATTTAATCTTCATGAGAAGATTTGGAGACAAATTGGAGACAAATTGGAAATCAATCTCTCAATCCTCTTCCATCAATACTTCCTATCATCTTGCCTGGTGTTTTTGTGGGGAGGAACAACTACCAAAATCTTCTCAATCTTCTTAATCTATCACTATTCAATCCTCTAGATTGAATCCAAGCCTCTACTTTGCTGCCCCTATGAAAATATGTTGTCGTGAATCTATAAATACAACCTTTCTCAATAGATCCAAGATCCCATCTTTGTGCAAACTTACTCTGTAGGAGAGCATCAAGCATCAAGCATCAGTAGAATTCATATCACAACTACATAGTAGTTTTAATATAGCTTCCATCATAGTTTCATGTCAATTTAGATTACAGTAGATTCCTTCATCATTTAGATATTATCATATATGATTTTGTCTTTCCATTTAGCATCATTTCATTCTTTGGATTGGAATTTTAACAGTCACAAAGCTTATCAAATTTGAGATCCCTCTGTGATTTAATAAATCTTTGGAGATAGGAAACAATGAGAAGCTTTCAAGTTTCTACTCTTTTTAATAAATTAATTGTTGAATCTTTGATATAATATTTCATTAAAAAGTGTTATTTTACTCATACTTATTCACACTTACAATTTGGTGCCCACCGTGGGGCATAATCCCATATTTTTGTTAATTTTTCTGCAAAGTGTCATATAGGTTTCTGGCGTGTTCAGTTTTGCACGATTGAGAGATTTTTTGATGCTTTCGATGAAAACTATAGCACTTCCGAGGAAAATTGTAGTGCTTCAAAGATCTGTTTTTATGCTTCGGCAGAAACTATAGTGCATCCAACACTTCTTTTAGCACTTCAAAGGTCTATTTTAGTGCTTTGACAAAAACTTTCGTGCTTTTGATAAATTTTGTAGCGCTTCTGACCTTTGTTTTAGTGATTTTAATGAAACAACACTTCTGTTTTAGTGCATGTGACCTCTGTTTTAGTGCTTTTAATGAAATAACACTTATTTTTTAGTGCTTCTAACCTTTGTTTTAGTGCTTTGATAGTCAATCTTAAAATGGCCATATCTTGGTCATACGAACGTCTTTTTTGAAACTTTTTTTTTGGAAATGGGGTAAAATTTCATAAGCTATGCAATGGCATAGGTATTTATCACTTTTTGTAGAGCTAAAATTTTCAATTTTGCATTTAAATTCAAAACACATTGTAACTTGGTCTAAGTTTTAGGGTTTTTATGCTTAATCATTCATCTAACCCTTATATCTTCTTATTTCTTGATCTCATCTAACATTTTGAGCATTTATTGCAGGTTTTAAGAGGAATATGGAGCATTGAAAAAAAAACATTTGATATCCATTGTAATAGTATTTTTAAAACACTCATGAGAAAATAACCCATCATATGTTATTTTTCATTCATGCTTTAGGACCAAATAGCATTACTTTGGGCTTAAAATTAACCATCTACACAAGCTTTGTCAAATTTGGTTAAAATGAACATTAGAAACTTGAACTGGTTTTTGGATTTGGATTAAAATGAACCAATCCTAGGATAGTCACTTGGTTTAAAACTTATCAATCCTAGGGTAGCCATTTGGTTTATAATTTATCAATCCTAGGATAGACATCACACATTTTTCTATATCAGTTAAAATTACACCATGACTTTTGTGAAGCAAAATCTTCACATAGAATAGAAAATTTGTCTTTTGGGTTTAAAAGTTAAACATTGCCTATTGTGCTTGTGTGGTGAATAGTCTTATGCTCTCCCCTTAACTGGGTGATCAAAATACCAGAATCATCCTTTGATTTCATGCAATTCACACTTTATTAAATCCTTTAGAAGGCCTATCATAGTGGGAAAAGTACTCACCCTACGGGAATGACCTAAGTGGGAATGCCTAAAGCCAAGGATTCCAACCCACTATAATCAAAAGTGAGTTGTTGATGAAATTCCAACTCGATGGAAGTGTGCAAGATAACCATACCCAAAATCTTTGTTCTAAAGACTGGGAGGTCTCTCGAGGGAGTTTTTCATTTGCCTCTCTGAATGGAAACCCTGTTTACGAACCATAGTGTAGAATCTAGCTCAGTTAGTAACCAGATATTGTAATACTCATAGTGTAAGGGGAGGGAAGAATCTACCCCCAAGAAACTTACCATATAATTTCCAAGGAATATTTGATCAAGGGATCAAGAAATCTAACCTTGAGTATGCGCCTAGAAAAGACAAAAACATGGGTGCCCTCTAGGGGGTGACACGACTGTGTGAATCAACACAATTTTAAGATGTGGGTTGTTGAGTATAATGATTAAATTTTTTGACCTTAAGAGTGAGTTTTCTTGAAGTGTATTTCTTTGTCAAAAACCAATGTAAATCAAGGAGGATCATGTTTGATTCTTAAACATACACTTATTGTTTAGATTCTGGAACTTAAAGAAACAAACCGTTTTACATATGCTTGTTGTGTTTTCAAAACATTAATTCAATAAGATCATCCTGAAAAACACAAATAAAACAAGAAAACATAAATCTATTGGAAAACAATGTCAGATAGTTAACATCAAAATTTGGATTTTTATCAGAACATAAACTTTCCTAAATCAAAATAGTCTTAAACTTGCATAAATTGGACTTTATGATTGAATTTGTTCAAATCAAACCAAGATCTACCATCCAAAAGTGTCTCAATCAAACACATTTGATTAGTAAGTTAAGTTTTAGGATCAGTCATCCTAAATCAAAGAAATGAAACTGTATAATCAAGCTTATCAACTTAGTCTAATCAATAGAATCTATCATTCTATTTGAATTGAGTTAATATCCTTGACACTATACCAAGCTAAGATCAAAAGTTTATTTAAAACAATAACGTTTGTATGTCCATGGCTGAAATAGATAAGGAAATTGAAACTCAAACCACCATGGCCAAAATAGATAAGGATCAATTGAATGCTTTAGCTCATAAAATGAAAACCTTAAAAAAAAATCTGGGATATGCAAAGGGAAACAACTACAGAGAAATATTTGCTGCCAAAAATTTGTTCTTATTGCTCTAACCAAAATCTCGACATGACACCCTCTCCACCAACAACTACATCATCCAAGTTCAATGTCTTTGAATTTATACAAAAGTTCAATAAGCCCAAATCTTAGTCCTCAAACACAAATGATATTGAACAATCCTATCATGTCATGCACTTATCTCCATCCACCATAAACCCAAAAAAACCTCAAGATTCTTTCACTCAAGCTAACAATTCCATCCAATCATCCTCTTCTATCATATCTTAAACATCCAATGATTCATGTCAACCTCACAATCCAAATCATGCTAGCATACACTCCCCTACACATCAAGACCAAAATATTATTTCCACTCCATCCAATGATATCAAAATTCCACAAATTCTTCCAATCTTTGATCAAGATCCCATTTCTCAAAAAACTTATGATGATCCCCTCCTTTCAATTTTCATCCAAAATAATTCCCTTCCATCTCAAGAGACAAGTATCCTTCTAGGTTCTTCTTCCACATCATTTAATCAATCCATACCATCTCATGATTCTATTTCATCACAAGAGCATGATAGTTCTTCCATCCTATCTAATGATGTATTACCAACTGATGATCAAGACACATTTTCTACAAAATATCATGATTCCCTTCCTCATCAAGGTCAAGATATGATTCCATTCAAGCATACCCTTTCATCCCATGAAGATGTTTATCCTTCTCATGATCAAGATATTCCTCTCATACCACTTCATAATTATTTCTGAAGCCAAGATAAAAAAACCCCATCATCCCCATGTCAAGAGCCTATCACACCTATTCAAGCTATCCATGAACCCCACACCCATAAATTTGGATCCTCCACCTCTATCCATTCCAGCTTACTTCAAATGCCTATCCTCTCATCCATATCATATCCTCCCCAAAATGGACTCACATCTTGTTTCACAAACAATACATATCCCATTGGTAAACGGATTTTTCAAAGTATGAATTACAAAGAAAAAGGTATCCTATAACCTCTTTTTGTTCAAAGAAACCCATATCACCATGGCCTTGATTATATTCCTAAGTTTCCTAGTTCATCAAACCTTCCATCTATCCTAGGTCCTCGTCCTAGTCCATCAAAACTTCCATCTATCCTAGGTCCTCATCCTAGTCATTCAAACCTTCCCTCTATCCTAGGTCCATATCCTATTTCTCAAGAACAAAAAAGGCACACATCCTTGATACCCTTTCAAAATTCTACCCACATTAACTCATCCATAATACCTCCATATCATTCATCTCAATACACCCCTCCTATTGCTCTTGGAATCAATTTGGGTGACAAATATCAAAAGATTGTATATCAAAATCCACATGTATCAAAGGATCAACATGTCTCCTCAAAGAGACATGGAAAAATAAAAGAAAATCTGATCCAAAATCAAAAGAAAATTCAAAAGGTCACAAAGGCCCATCAAAGAAAAAAGGCAATTTTCAAAGACCACAAAGGTCCATAAATGAAAAATAAAAATGTCAAAGGCCATAAAGGCCCACAAAGAAAAAATCAAAGTCAAAATACATGTGGATTCCTTAAATTCTCATAGAAGCAATAAAATCTAAATTGGCATCCAAATTTGCTAATCCAAAAGTTTCCTCCAAATTTCCATCTGATAACCTATCACCTTCCAAATCCATTTTTCCTCCATCACTCCACCACCCTTCAAGGTGTGTACCAATGTTTATCTTTCCATCCTTTCCATCTATCCATCAACATTCCTTCCAACCTCCTATCCATTATCCAACATTCATCCCCCATCATTCTCCTTTAATCCAAACCTTTGCATAAGTACTTAGATTCTTCCATTATATCATTAATCTGCCAACATTTAGGAGTCTAATTCCCATTTTCCATGGTTTATTAGAGGGATATTTGGTTGTGAAACTTGATGCTTGAGTTCTTTGTCCATTTCCTTATCATCCATATCCTATCTTCCATATTCCTCTTACACTCTACACTTAGGGACAAGTTTCATCCATCTTATCATTCATGGTCATTATCCTTTCTATGCTCATTCCTTACATTTACACCTTTGATCTTGACAAGGTTAAGGATATTATTGAACATCATATATCTTATCCTATACACTTTATCCATATCTTCCATACCATATATTTCATCTTATCCATATTCCATCATTCTTACTAAATACATCCTTTCTTCCTTTCCTTGGTCTTGATGAGGAATAGGGGAAAAATACTTGGGCCTTGTGTCTTTATCTTATCTAGTTGATCTTGATCATCTCCATTCATTATTTTTATCCTTGCTTTCTTTCATTCCATATCACCATTTCCCTTTGCAACCTTGAATCTTATCATGCAAATCATATTTAAGCATAGCTACAAAACATTATCCAATCCTCATATATTTTGTCAATCAATCATCAAAAATCATCAATATTATCGTACTAAGAGGAAATTAGTGATCCTAAGTACTTATCATCACCATGTCTTATGAAATCAATCATTCCTCGCATCTTAATCAATCAACCATTATCATCTTTTTACAAGAGATATGTTACTTGTGTGACATGTTTTGTAGTGAATATTTTTGATCTATCATTTATCCATGGTTGAATTACCCCTATTGTGGGGCATCTTGTTCTTTCAATCAGGCATATCATCTCATTTCATCCTAAAATATCTTGAAAATACACAAAAAATCATAATATCTGAAAAAGGTGCAAAAAAATCTCAAGTACATATCATTGCAATGTGGTCATGTCTCACCCTAGCTTAGGGGAAAAATCCTGAAATCATTGGGGGAAATAAAACAATGAGCTTAGAAAAAACACAACATAAAAAATGATCGAACACAACCTAACTTTGAACATCAATCACCATCAGGAGCACATCAAACATCCATATATATCAAAATCCAAAAACAAGTCAAAAATCACTCAAAAATTAAAAAAAAATAGTCGTCTAGTCGAACTATGTGGTCTCTACATTTATAACATAGGCAAGGCTAAACTTTGATCAGCCCCTAAGACCCCCAGGATAGGTCTTTAGATTAGATTTTGGTCAAAATCACAGAAAATCGAAAAAACATCATAAAATCAGGATGGATGATCTAATTTGAATAATGGTTGAAATACTTTAAGAAAAAGTTAAATTGTTGTACTTTGATCTTTGTTATAATTTCTTTGGAGCAACTCGATGTTGTATTGAACTAGAGAAGCTAGGAAGGAGAATGATATTTTCTTTATCTGTTGTTGTGAATTAATCATAATTATTGTGTGAATTGTCATTGGAAGTGCTCTACAAAGTATCATGGATGACATTCCAATTCACATAGGAAAGTGATTGATTCTTGTTTGTTTACACAAGAAATGCTCAGGTCATCTCGATTTAATTATAACTAGATTCTTGTGTTCACTTGCAATATCAAAAATCATGGAAGTAGTACTTAGGTCATCATGGTCTAACTCATACCATCAATGTGTGTACTCACTTTCAAAATTTTAAAGGCTCAATGATGATAAAAAGCACGATAAATGGACTGTTAAGATGAAAATGCTCGCATATAGGTTTGCATGATAACATTAGATTACATTCATATTAGCTTTGCATTTGCAGAATAGGTTATTTCAAGGTTTGAAAAGACCAAAGATGAGTAAATGCTCGCGAATATCTAGATTCGCTAAAGGCCCCTAGCATCACAAATTATCTCAAATAAATAATCTTTCCAATCAATTTATCATTCAACCTCGTCTATCATGAGGTTAATCAATCAAACTATAATTGATCTTCACCTATCATAAGGACAATTATCATCAATAAATCATTCAACCTCACCTATCATGAGGATAATCAATTAAGCTATCATTGCGCCTCGCTTATCATGAGGTCAATCAATCAATCAAACTATAATTAATCCTCACTTATCATGAGGTCAATTATCATCAATAAATCATTGAATCTCAACTATCATGAGATAAATGATCAACTAGATCTATCAGCATCATCAAACATATCAAATCAAAGGCTGACATGATCAAAGAACATCACAATCAAGGAGTTTACTGAAATTAATTTATCTTAGGGGCATTTTCAACACTATTTGTTGGGATATTAATTGAAATTCATCCAAGGGGAAAAATTTCATCATCATTATCGGGAGATAAATTATTTTACCATTAAAACTTCATCAAATCATCAAACAATCATATTTTTTTTGAAAAAATCTGAAAAAAAAAATCATAAAATCATAAGTTTATCTCCCGAGGGGGCATATTATCATCAATCATCTGAAAATCAATATATGGGGCATGTCTGGGGCACACTAAAATTTTTCATCTATACTGGAAGTAGCAACAAAGTTTTCTTTGAAGCAATGTGTAAACACATCACTTTAAAGAGGGGAAAAATGTATACACCTAAAATTGGTCTTGAGAATCTCATTAATTAAATACGACTTATTTGATTAATTACCTTAAATTCCTCTACTATTGAAAAAATAGAAATATTTATTTATATAGTCCACATTTAAATTCTTCTAAATTCTTCTATTATTTCATCTTGCTTAAATAAACAAAATTAAATACTTTGTTTTATTTAACTATCAATTTCCCCTATTTTATTTCTATCACATCAATCTTAATCAATTAAACAAAGGTTAAATACTTTATTGTTTAATCATCATATCCCTTCTATTTAATTTAATAAAAAAAATCAATAGTTTGTTTTATTAAATTATTTATCCCTCTTTTGCTAATTTAAATAAATAAATATATTTAAATAAAGGCATAAATCAAATTCCTCTATTTCCTCAACTACCAAATTAGATATAATATGTCTAATTTATGTCTAAGTTAATTGATTTAATCTTCACAGGAAGATTTGGAGACAAATTGGAAATCAATCTCTCAATCCTCTTCCATCAATCCTTCCTATCATCTCGCCTAGTGTTTTTGTGGGGAGGAACAATTCCCAAAATCTTCTCAATCTTCTCAATCTCTCACCATTCAATCCTCCAGATTGAATCCAAGCCTCTACTTTGCTGCCCTTGTGCAAATTTGTTGTCATGAATCTATGAATACAACCTTTCTCAATAGATCAAGGATCCCATATTTGTGCAAACTTACTCTACAGGAGAGCATCAAGCATCAGTAGAATTCATATCACAACTACATAGTAGTTTTATTGTAGCTTCCATCACAGTTTCATGTCAATTTAGATTACAGTAGATTCATTCATCATTTAGATATTATCATATAGGATTTTGTCTTTGTATTTAGAATCATTTCGTTCTTTAGATTGGAATTTTAACTGTCACAAAGCTTATCAAATCTGAGAGCCCTCTGTGATTTAATAAATCCTTGGAGATAGGAAACAATGAGATGCTTTCAAGTTTATGCTCTTTTTAATAGATTAATTGTTGAATCTTTGATATAATGTTTCATTAAGAAGTATTATTTTACTCATACTTACAGAATCCATGTATCATTTTTCTCTATCTGCATCAGTTCTTCCTTCATTGCTTCCATCCAATATTCATCTTTACATGCTTCATTGACATTTCTAGGTTTAGTCTTTGAAATCAGGAAAATACTATTCTACTATTCTTCTTCTAGTCTTTACACCTTTGTTATTGTGTCCTATAATCTTAATTTTTGAATCATTTAGCTTTACATACCTTGGGACTTTGGGATTCTCTCTAACTTTTGGTTCTTTTGTTCTTTCTTCTTCACTTCCACTAGCTTCATCTTCTGAACTTTCTTGATTCCCTGAAATAATTTGAACTTGACTCTGTGTCTAAGAATTATTTCCTTTATCAGCACTATCATTTTGTTCATTTGAATCATATCGACAGTACCTGGATGATTTGTCAATATCCTCATCAACTCTGACATTTGCACTTTCAATCGTCTTCATTAATCTTCTATTGTAGCACCAATAGGATTTTCTCTTAGTAGAGCAACCCAAAAAGATTACTTCATCACTTCTAGAATCAAACTTGACAATATTTTCATCTCTCTTGATATAACATCTACTTCCAAAGATTTTGAAATATTTCACAATAGGATTATAACCAAACCACAGATCAAAAGGAGTCTTACCAAAATTACCATTGACATTTACTTGATTGATTGTATATACAGTAGTGCTTACAACTTCTCTCTAGTAGATATGAGGTACATTACTTTCCAACATCATAGTTTTAGCAAAATCTAGAATTGTTCTATTCTTTCTCTCAACAACTCCATTCCATTGAGGATTCTAGGGAGTAGATAATTGTCTTTTGATTCCATGTTCTTCACAGAATGAATTGAACTCCTAGGAAGTGAATTCACCAACTTTGTTTGAGCTCAAGCATTTGATCTTCAACCCTGTCTCATTCTTTGCCATAAATTTGAAAATTTTGAACTTCTCTAATGCCTCATGTTTTTCTCTCAAGAAAGAAACCCATACATTCTAGAATAATCATCAATAAGCAGCATAAAGTACCTTTCTCCTTATAGATTTATGATTCTGGATGAATCACATAGATCAGTATGTACTAAATCCAATACTCCATTAGAGTTATGTTGTTTGCTCCAAAAATAAATTCTTGTATACTTTTCCATCTGACATTCCTTTCATATAGTGTTAGTAGGCTTCACTAACTTAGGTAGATCTTTGACTACTTGTGTGGAGCTTACTTTGACAATGTTATCAAAATTCACATGACATAATCTCCTATGCCATAATCAGCTTACATCAACTTGACTAATTAAACAAATTTCACTAGCAACACTTAAGTGAAAAATGTTACCTCTTGTCTTTGTACTTGAAGCAATTACATTTCCAGAGCTTCCAAACATCTTGCATTTTCCATCCTTGAATTGAATATTGTATCCCTTGTCAACCATCTATCCAACACTCAAAAAATTGTGCTTCAATCCTTCAACATAAAGGACATCATTAGTATTATATTTACCACCATGAGAAATAGCGCCTCTGCCACAAATCACACTAGGTTATTGATATCTCCAAACCTTACAACACCAACATTATATTTTTCCAAGCTTATGAACTTGCTTTTGTCACCAGTCATATGATGTGAGGATCTGTTTTCAATCATCCATTCATCCTTTTCATCTATTCTGGCTACAAGAGCTTTCTCAATATTGTTATTACTAGTAGATTTAGTGGACACCAAACCATTTTCCTGGTTAGCAATGAATACCCATCCTTCTCCATTTCCAGTTTCTTTATTAGATTCATTATTAGTAACACCTTCTTCAACATAATAACATTTCTTTTGAAATATTGGCTTGTCAAGTTTGTACTTATAAAGTCTTTCAGGATACCTTGATGCAAAATGACCTATCTTACTGCAAGAGAAAAATTTATTAGGCAAATTTCCTTTGTACTTACCTTGTCCTCTTGCTTCTCTTTTCACATTCACTGGTTCCAGTTCTTTTAGATCTCTTTCTTCATCTTCAATTAGTTTCATTTCATCTTCATAATTGAATGTCTTCCTTGAACTTTCTCCTAGATCATATCTTTGTTTTCTTTTTCTAGATACAATAGCTTTGAATGCAGATTTTGTTTTAGGAGTAGATTCACCAAATTCACTCAACTCAAAGGCAAAAAGTTTACCAATCATCATATCTCTTGTCACAATTGTTACTATTTTGAGTTCTTCAATAGCATGATATTTTGTTTTGTAAGAAGTAGACATAGATCTGAGTACCTTTTCCACAATCTCATCTTCTTCCAAGGTTCCACCGACACATCTAATACCCATCACTAGTTCATTTAATTTTTGCATGAAAGAAAAGATGTTTTCAGCTTCACTCATCTTCATGTTCTCCCATTTTCCTTTCAGAATTTGTAGCTTAGCAACTTTCACTTGTGCATCTCCTTCATACAATGTTTCCAACTAATTCCAGATCTTATGTTTTGTCTTTAGACCTATCGCATTTTTCATCTCCGAATTTGTCAAAGAACTCAATAATGCTTCAATAGCCCTGATATTAGTTTCAACTTCTTTAATCTCATTAGGAGTAGAGGGGCCATTTTGAGGAATAATATATTTGTTCTTTGTAATCTTCTAGAAGGGTTCACCAATGCACTTCAAGTGAAATTCCATTCTGACCTTCCATAAAGAGTAATTTGTACCATCGAATCTGGGACTATCCTTCTTGTATGATGCCATATTGGATCACCTCAAGCTATTAAAATTCTTCGAAGGAACCTGCTCTGATACCAATTGTTGGAAAAACAAGGATAGACAATTGAGAGGCGGGGTGAATCAGTTGTTGCAAAATTTAAAACTTATCTTACTTTATCAAGCTTTAATCTTAGATATTATAATTAACAATAAAATAAAGAATCAACAACACATCAGAAGCACACATAATGCCAATTTTTTTGCATGGAAACCCTATTAGAGGAAAAACCACGATGGAGGTTAATCCACAATTATACCTTGTTAAAAGTAAAATAGAAAATGAATAAGGAATGTACATGCATTTAGACACACTTTCTAGAGCTCACTACTCAAAGGGAAGGCTCGTTTCCTTACATAAAAAAATAAGATTAAATCAATCTAATGAGGTTGAACTGAGAAATTAGCTTCTTCAAAAGCCCGATGACAATTTCGGTTAGGCACAAAAATACTTCTTCACACTTCGCTCAAAATTCTTCACACTTTTCTTTGCACTCGAATGATCTGATCTTTATTCGCACATACACTTCACATACATCCATTGAGAAAATTTCAAAATGAGAAAACAATCACTCTTATATATCTGCTAAATGAATTTACATCAACAACTCAGACACAAATAAGGAATAAATGAATTATAAACTGTCAGCCCAAATCTTGAAAAAATCTCAATGCATACCAACCTAGGTTGGTTACAACATCATCAAGACCTAAATCAACATCTGCAAACATTCCAAGCATTCAAAATTTAATCTAGAAGGATCCACAACATGCTACCACCTTCATGTTGGCCAAGAACATGAAAAATCGAACACATAAAGGAAAAATATTCAATCACGAACACATTGATTAATGATGACGTACCACAATGATAGACCACAATCTAGAAACATCACTAAAAATCTCAGGATCATACACAACAACTCAATTTACCATAATTGCATTCTCTTCTTCTAGAACCACTTGCTATAGTAACAGAATAACTGTAGGAACTCAGAAACTCATAACTTTCTCCAAGCTTGATGTGCACCTCTAAAACTTATAAGCAACATACTAGATAGGCTCAACAAAAAACCCATGAATGCACACCTTTTGAATACCAACTAACAAAGCTTCCCAACACTCTGATCTTCACAACTTCACAGATTTTCTATAACATATTTATTATAATTTTCTCAATCTCCTCGACATATACAACCTTCGAAATCATCAGTGCTATTAGTGTTGACATCAATGACAACCACATATCAACAACACAAACACAACATCCAACAATAGGACTAGTAGGAGGTTTCCTTAACTATGATTGAAGGTGGGTTCACCATTAAAATGAAGCTTCAAAGGAGAAATGAAAACTAGAATGCACTAAACCCTAGAAACTTAAGAACATGAAATAAAATTACTAAATAGAGAGATTTAGAAAAGTACCTGGAGAAAAGGAGATATCTAAACAAGATTTGAAAACACTAAAAATTGTTGTTCTTGAAGTGCACTAGGACTCATACACCAGACTAGGTGATTTAGCTCTGCTACTAGAATCTAGGAAAAGTCTAGAATCTTCAGATGAAAAACTAGGATCTACAAAAAACTACTGAAAATAGGTATATTGGGACTCATATGCTCATAGTGGTGATTTTTTCCCAGTATTAGGGTGTGACCAAAACTTCTGTATCCTGTAGTGATCTTTTGTAGATTTTGTCTTGTCCAATCTTCAAGTCCAAAAGTTTGAATTTTGGCCTCAAGGTGAGTTTCCATGAAGATGAATTTTTTTTGACAACTTTCTTCAATCTTGCAATTTTTTCTTCAAAGGATCTTCAAGCTCCAAATCACCTAGATCTGCAATCACACATGAAGAGGGGAAAATGTTGTTGTGTTAGGGAATAGGGTTTTCTTTGGTCAAGGCTCGTTTTGGTACTTAAACCTTGAAATGAAATAGAATAACATGAAGGAATGATGAATGAACAATATGCAATGTTGTAAATCACCAAACCCTTGAAATAAATGCTACAAACTTGTGTGAAATGGCTCCAATGGATGTGGATTTTGACTCTTGATATTGATATGATATAATGTCTTTGAATTCTTTCTTAAATCATGAAAGCCTACAACACAAATGTTAGCTCACAAACATACATGATGTATGATGAATTTGACATGATATTTGAATCTTGAATATAGCTCCAAATGCTTGATAATTTTCTCTTGAATGCTCTTGATCTCATAAAATCTCCTTAGGAATTATCTCTTTAACTTGCTAGATAGCTTGTAAACTTTCTAGGAGGAATTATGTGAAATAATATTTTATTTATACTTGTTTATTCCAAATTTCCCAAAACCACAATAGCACAAACTAACATTAGATCTAGGATAATAAAATCCTAACAAGAATTTGATTTAAAATAGGTCCTAGTTTAAGTGGGACTCATACACAACCTTGGGTATATCAGTATCAATGTCTTAAACACAAGACACAAACTCCAAGAAATTTCTTGTTTAAGGCAATGTTTAAAATCAAGCCGCAAGACCTAGGTTGGACCCATACACCTAAGGTGGCATATGAGTCACAGATCAACAGATCTAGAACACACAACCTAAAATATTGAATCATGATTTGTCATTTATTAAATGTTGGGATTATCCTAAGAAAAAATGCATTAAATAAGGCTTGTGGATGGAAAATAGGACCAAATAAGGCATAAAGAAGCTCAATTTTAACATGGAGGGCCAAAAGAACTGTGAAAATGTAAAGGGATACATTTTCCTACACTATAGTTGTAAAATTTTATCTTTTGTCTTGTTTTTTCATTTTCGGGATGACACAAGTCGTCAAAACATTGAGGTCTCTTCCATGTTGACCCAAAAGATTCCCTTTGTCCTCGCTCTCTATGTGCCATTTTTCCTTTGTGCTTATTGTTCCATGAGTTATTTGGGGAATGATGATGGTTCTAAGCTTGATTATATCACTACAACAATGACAAACGCTAACCCCAAATCCATGGATCTCTTGTGTATTATCTTAGGATTACATATAAGGGAAACCTCCTTTCATGATATAGATCTATGTTGGAAACATATGTTCTACATAGGGATTTTTGAATAAAGGTCTCATGTATTTGAATTTATTATGTTCTACTTTAAATTAGTTGTTCACAACATGGTGTTTAGAAATTTGTTTAAAGATGGGGCATACGCATCCCCACTCATTTTTTCTTCAAAGTGAGGTATTCTTACTTCATGTGATGTGTCTTCTTGGTGGTGTCATGGGTTTGATGTCCTTCAGTAGTGTGACCTTTCTTGGCATATGAAATTCCTCTTAGTGGTGATGCTGCAACTTGCATTCCCTAAGTTATGAATACTTTATCCTCAACCAGTCCTCTCTTAGACACATTAAGCACAAATTTCCCTAAGGTGAGACCTTTTATGAACTAAGAAAAACCCCTTTGCATATCCTTTTGCATGTATCAAGGCCACCAAACATATCACAAGTTTCTTGCTAGTGGATCCTTTATATTTTTGACAGACACCAAGCATAACACAACTTGCTTGCCATTGGAGCCTCTTTCATGACTGCTTAGAATAACAAAAATTTCTATTCTTTTGACCATTTTTGTGGCACCTTATCAAATTTATCTAGAGGTAAAAATTTGGTGTGGTTATTGTAGTGTAGAAAAATGCATACCTTTCCATTTTCACATTTAATTTCCTTTAGATCACTTATATAGGAACCTAAGATCCCTTTTGGTGCATCTTGAGGCATATTTCAACTATCAACTCGACCAAAATCCATAAACAACCTTTAATCTTGGTAACCCACCTTTCAAAAGTGAAATAAAGCCTAGTGGGACCAAGATGCCCTTGGTGGAATCTTAGTCCCCCTTAGTGGGACCAAGATGCCACCTAAGGCGGCTTAGTCTTGAGGGATTTATTTTTAGGAATTAAGAGTGGGAAATGAAAATCTTTGATTCAAATTATCATTTTGTCAGTCTTTGGGATCTAATAATTTGGTTGTTAGGTAGGAATGTCTATAAAAATAAGATGCATCCCATTTTTCACCTAAGTAAGAAAGTAAGAAGAAGAAGCTAAATTGAAGAAGCAAGTTTGAAGAAGCAAGGAATTGAAGTCTTGGAGCAGCCTTCTATTGTGCTTTTTGTAGGTTTTTCAAGTCTATTTTCAAGTGAAGATCTAGCATTGCTAAAGACTAATGATGGATATCGATGGAGGATCATGAGAGATTCTAGGTTGGATATGCAACTAGCCATTCTTCCAAGCCTAAGGGATTTTTTCTTGATTGATTCCATCTTCCTTTACTATTTTATTTTCTTCCTAAGGAAGGTACGTTTCATGTGTATGGCTTATTAGGGTGATTTGAGACCTATGTAGGTCACTTTCATTTGAATTTTAGGGATTCTATTCTAACACTTTTGAATATAGTTTCTCCATGTTCTACCTTGCATAATATTAGACACAGTTAAGATTAGGGCTCACACACATTTCCATTTTTAGATCTATTCTTTTTCATCAAGGTTTAATTACCCAACAAGGGGTTTGACCAAGGAAAACCCCCATAAACAATCAATCAAATTTCCTTTGTTTTGTAGGTTATTTATAGGTTCAAATCTGAAGGCTTGGTGAAGAAGGAAGTGCAGACCTTGTACCTCAAGACCACATTCAAAGATTTTAGAAATTTAGATCAGGACTAAGATGGTAGCAAGTGTGTCTTAGTCCTCCAAGTGGAATTTTGTAGAGTTTCTTTTAGATCCGGTTCCAACATCTGAAGATTTTGTGTTTTCCTTGAGAAAAAACAACGAGAATAATAAGATAGTAAGGGAATTTTAGTCCTCCCTAGCACTTTTTGGCAACTTCTTTGTATTTCTAGAATCCTTGTCACATTTCTAGACTACCCAAGTACACACATCCTAACTTGTTGTTGCTTGATTTTATCATTTGCACTCATCATTTAGCTTGCATTAATAGGTTTTGTGAGTTAAATGTTAAGTTTTCTTTTCCAAGCTTTTGTTTGATGGCGAGCCCTTGAAAGCCTAAAAGAACCCCTCCTAGGTCTTGTTGAGAAATGACTCACCCTTTGGGATCCTAAGAAATAATTGAATGACCTAAAGAGAATAAGTGGGCACTCCCCCCACCCTATTTTCTTTACGGTTCATTTTGGTGAACTCGACATTTTGAACATCCATTTTTCAGATTTGGAGTCAATTAAAATGGTAGATCTAGGTTGAATTGATTCTTGCATTGCATGTTGCATTAGTGAAAGTGTATCTAGAGTTTCTCATATTTAGTGAAATTGCATCTAGGGTTTCTCATATTTGCATTAGTGAAAGTGCATATAGGTTACATTTTTTTGCTTTCTTGCATCATATTATCTCATTGAAAATTTGAAAAAGTGCATTGTTAATCATGATAATTGCATCTAGGAACATTTTTATTGTATTCAAAATTGAAAAAAATGCATTCAATCTTGCATCCAATTGCTTGTCATTAATTAATTTTTTTTGCATTAATTTGCACACTTTTCTATTTCCAAACATCAAGTCCTTGAATAAGCAACCTATGAAAACTATAAAAAACCCATAATCTATTGTTTTTCTTAAAAAAAAACTCTGATAGGACTAAAACACCATTCCTAGTGTCTTAGTTTGTCTTAGGGTTTTTGGCTCAGAATCATGTCTAGGTTGTGTATTGTTTGTTCCAGTTTCTGAAACCTTCAAATTTCATTAAGAGGACCAAGATGCCCTTACTACCATCTTAGTCCCTATGGAGTTTGAGGTTACACTTTTCAGGGTTAAACAATGATTTTTTGTTCTTTTGTTTGTTGTAGTTACTTTTTTGTTTCAATTTCTCAATTTATTGTTTCATGCATTTTCATAGTTCATATTTACAATTGATTGATAAAGATAGATTATTGCACTTTCATTTTGCTAGACATAGATTTCATTTTACATTCATTAGAAAACCAAAACACAAAAACCAAAAACACAAAATCTAAGGTTCATGGTTATTTAAAGTATGTCAAAACCCTTTGTCCAAGTTAGCTTAACCCTCAAGCCTTTTAGTAGTGATGACTTTGATATGTTAGATGAAGCCCTTGAGGAATTCATCTTGCAAGGTTCATCTAATAAGTCTTGTCCAAACAAACCTAAACAAAAAGAAGTAAATGTCATTCATCCTGATGGAACCCCTCAAAACATTTTTTGTTTCCACCTTGAAAAATCATGAAAAATCTAG